>APFE031674426.1:0-10269 GCA_000404065.3 Pinus taeda | reverse complement strand
GTTCTTCCACTTGATAAGATACTCTGAAATTGATCGATTTCGTAGCTGTCGAGTTCTTGTCTCTGTGACTACTTCTGGTTCCATAATAATTTTTCCTTCCTGATCAAGTTCTGGCAATATTGGTTGAACTAGGAGCTTATCGCCTATAACCTTCTTTAAACATGAAACATGGAAAACTGGGTGCAATCGAGAAGCTGCAGGAAGCTTTAATTTGTAAGCCATAGTACCAATCTTTTGCAACACCTTGTATGGGCCATAATACTTTGGTGATAATTTATTATCCTTCTTAGCTTGCTTGAGGGACATTTGCTTATATGGTTGTAGCCGTAGAAATACCCAATCACCTACAACAAAACTTCTTTCACCGCGATGTTGATCTGCGTGTTGATTCATTCTATTATGTGCCAACACGAGGTTATCCTTTAAGAGTAGGAGGACTTGTTGTTGATGTTCGATGTGATGTTCCAGTGCTTGAACCTTAGAATTTTCTCTTAAATATGATGTGATGGATGGTGGTTGATACCCATAAAGTGCCATAAATGGGGTCATTTTTGTTGTTGTATGGAAGGAAGTGTTATACCACCATTCAGCTATAGGCAACCATTTGACCATTGTGTCTGTTTATCAGATACAAGCAACGAAGATATCCTTCCAAACATTTGTTTACTATCTCGGTTTTCCCATCAGATTGAGGATGATAAGATGAGCTATGAGCTAACTCAGTACCAAGACAAGAAAATAATTCTGTCCAAAAATTTCCAGTGAAAATGAGATCTCTGTCACTTACAATAATCTTTGGATTTCCATGTAGCTTTTGAATTGTTTCCATAAATTCCGTGGAAACTGTACTGGCTTTAAATGGATGTGATAATGCACAAAAGTGTGCATGCTTGGTAAGTCTGTTTGTTGGACTGCACATTAAAAAATGTTAAACGTAAACTAAAATTTTTAATATAATGTAACAAGAAATATCAAATTAAAATGATATTATTAAATTTCTAAAACAACAAATTCATATAAAATTAATCGTTTTCATATTTAAAATTACTCTAAAATAATTTTACTTATTTATTAATAAAACAATAGATTGTTAATATCATAAGATAATCCTTGTAATGGAGTGTATTAATATGACAACTTAATCATTGTAATGGACTACATTAATATCTACATGATTATTATTGTGTGGTATATGGAAGTAAAATTAATAAATATTAGGAAATTTAAATAATAAACAATCACATTAGTATTTTTTATTATTTATCTTTCAAAACTTAATGATATTTAATATCAATATTATAATACTAAGTCACGATTGTTGACTGTAAACCTAAACTAAAATTTTTAATATAATTAATGCAAAAATAGCAAATTAAAATGATGTATTAAATTTCTAAAACAACACATTCATGTATATTAATTTTTTTCATTATTAAAAGTCTTCTAAAATCATTTTACTTATTCATTTTTTGCTGAAGCAAGAGCCAATCCTTCTATTTCAATAATTCAAAAGAAAGTTACATAATATACAAAAATCAATCCATTTACAAGAGCTCTGGAAAAATATTCCCTTACCAATAGCAAAAACCCCCCTCCCATCACCAAACAACACCCAACCCGCGAGAAACATTCTCAAAAGTCTACCTCAGTCACCCCCGACTACACAAACTGTGCCAAAGAGTGGGTGTACTCACCTGGACCCACAAAATAACCCGAACCATCCAAACCATTGATCCATGCGGCTGGATCCAATGGCGAGAAACCATATTGCTCCACCAAACATGACCGGATGATAGTGAGCGATGGAGGGTGGTATTCAAATCTTCCCTCTACCACGTGTTGAAGACTTTATGGAACCACTTCCAAAAAAGCAAAACCGCTTACCATTGAAGCGATGGTGATCACCTAGAAACCATCCAGGGCGAGGTGCTCTAGCCCGAAAACGAAAAGGGCGTAAATTTCGGCAGTTAGAAAAAAAAAAACCTCCCACCCAACCTAATGTTACTATGGACCCTGAATCCAAGATTGCGCTGATATGGAAAATGACTCAACATATTGTCGTTCGACAACCTAGGGACTCGTGTTAACTAACTGCGGGGAGAAAAGCGATCGATCTTTGCCTGCCCTCCTTCTAAGTAAATTCTGAGAAGTAGTGGAAGCTCTAGCAAGTAAAAATCAATTCGTGTTTGTCACCCTTCCTCGATATCGAACAACTTCTCTATCGTCTGCAACTTGTTCATCGTAGAGAGCCTTTAAACGGCTCTGGGGCATCTCCTTCCACCTTTTCACCATCCCACATTCAGCATTATTCACACCTTGGTTTGCCAGAATGTCTGCTAGCTTATTGGCATTTCGACAAACATGGTTGAAGCTAACAATACGAAGTCCCTGGAGGTGTACTTGAATTTTTTGGTAAACATGAAATCGTCTCCAGTGATTTGAGACTTTCTCCGGTCCAGTACCATAGCTGATTCTTTTCACAGAGTTAATGGTTATTTCTGAGTCCGCTTCTATAATGACATTTGAGCTATGGTTCTAAATCAAAATCTCTAGACATTGCTCCAGAGCCATTAATTCAGCCATATTGTTGGTGGCTATGCCTAAATTGTTGTGGAACATTGAGATAATACGCCCTCTTCATCTCTTAAAACTCCTCCAAAACCAACTATTCTCGGGTTGCCTTTTGAGGCGTTATCAATGTTGAATTTCAGATAGCTTTTTGGTGGAGGTTGCGAGAAATCCTTCTCTATATCCATAGCTATATCCTTTCTTTTTAGTCCTTGGGGAATAATCTCTTGCATTCCTAGAAGCCTGAGACTTCTCAGCTCAGTCTCTAAGGGAGGATTCTTTGGGATATTACGAATTGTGGTGCTGACTGTCTCCCTAATCTATTTCAAAATCAATTCATATAGCCACTGATGGTTGGACTTTTCATTTTTGAAAATTATTTTATTCCTTTCTTTCCACACATTCCAGATAGTGAAGCCTCGTGTGAAGGTCCAAGCCAAATTAAGGAATTCATTCTCCAAAAAGTTCCTTCTCCACTTGTTTAGGGTATTTGTGATACTTCCTCTGTCCCTATCTGTCTGTTGGAAAATGTTGGAGAAAGAATCCCATAGCCAAGTGGTGTAAGAGCAACTGTTGAGAATGTGCTCCATAGTCTCCTCCTTCTTTTCACAAAGCTGACATGTGCAAGGTCCCAAATACCCCTTTTCTAATATTGTCCCAAGTCAAGATTTTCTTACGATGAACCAACCACATGAAAAGCTTTATCTTCATCCAACCTTGGTATTTCGAGAGGTGCTGACAAGTTTTGTCTAGAAAACTGGAATCAAGCCCAAGGAGAAAACCTTTTGCTTCCTTTAGATTGAAGGTGCCTTTATTGTTGTTACCCCTTCTCAATTGATCCTGCCCCTCTGTAAACAAGATCATACTTTTTCTTAGTGCCTCTGCTTTTATTTTTATGGGGCTGTCATCTCTGCAATCAATGTTTCTCCAACTTCTCCACTTTCCTATTATTTGAGAAATATCCCAGAAATCCTTTACTTTGTTTAACCCTTGGGAATCTATTTCCTGCTTGAGGCTTAAAATATCCTCTTTTAACAGCATTGGTCCTTGTTTCCATTTTTCCTCCCAAAAGAGTGCTAGATCACCTTCTCTCATTTCCCACAAACTGTTTTTTTGCACTATGCTTCTATTATCCTAGGCTCTGTTCTAGATGTAAGAGCCCTTTATGTTTCGAGACATTCTTATGAGATCATTAGTGTGCCAAGAGCTGGCATATTTTTCTTTCTAGATCCCTGTCCAATGGGATTTTGGCTCTTGAACCCATCGCCACCAAAGCTTGGCTCCTAGCACTACTAAGAATCTCCGGGTCATCTAAGCCAAGAGCCCCATGGCTCTTGGGTTTTCAAATTTTATCCTAGGAAACTAGGGCCCATTTCTTCCTTACTTCCTCCTTACCCCACAGGAAATCTCTTTGAATATTCCTGAATTGGTCTAATACACCTTTGGGAGCTGGGAGGGCAGATAACATGAAAACTGGGATAGATTGCAGAACATCCTTTGTCAATACCAACCTGCCAGCTAGGTTCAAGGCTCTGATGGTCCATTTCTTAACTTTATCCTGCAACATATTTAGCACCGGTTCCCAGAACCTTTTAAGCATTGGTTTGGCCATTAGAGGAACTCCCAAATACTTTGAGGGGAAGGAATCCTTTTGGAAGCCGAGGATACTTGAAATATTTCTCTGAATAGCAATGTTAGTGTTTAAGAAAAAAAATTATTTAGAAAGATTGACTTCCATACCTGTGGCCATTGCAAATACATTAAGGATTTGATTGTAGGTTGAAGCTTCTTTGACTGTGGGGATTCCTTGCAACATGGTATCATGTACAAATTGTTGGTGCGTGAGTGCCTGACAATTCTTAGTCAATTCAAGACCCTTGATTTTGCCCATGGCTTTGGCATGCTTAATAGACTGACCAAGTCCTTCCATCATGAGGATAAAAAGAAAGGGAGAGTGCAGTTCTCCCAGCTTTAGACCTATAGGAGGAATGAAGATCTCTGAGGGAGAGTTGTTTACCAAAATTGACAAGCTGGAAGTAGTCACCAGAGCCATTACCTATCTAACCCAATTGTCATCGAACCCAAAGGTAGTGAGCACCTTCTTGATGTAAATCCAGTTGACCTTGTCATAAGCTTTGGCAATATCCAATTGCATGATCATCCTCACCCGCTTTTCGCTAGTGAGAGAGTGAACCACCTCATGGGCTTTAATAATGTTGTTTAAAATTTGTCTGCCCTCCACATAACCTGATTATTCCTCACACACTAATGAAGGAAGGAGAGGTTTGAGTCTGTTAGCCGCTACCTTGGATATAATCTTCTATACCACATTACATAAAGCTATTGGTCTGAACTTGTCCTCAGCTGAGTCCTATTTGGGAATCAGGGAGATGAAGGAGGTGTTGAGGGATTTCAGGATAGTTTTACTACCCCTGGAATCCTCTACAACATTCAAAATATCCTGTTTGACTATATCTCAACAAGCATTGAAGAAATCCACATTGAAACCATCCAGGCCTGGTGCTTTGCCATTCTGCATGTTTTTGAGGACCTTGCTAACCTCCTCTTCAATTACTTGTCTATTTAGGTTAATATTGTCCTCTCTAGACACCAGCTTAGGGATATGTCTTGTAATTTCCTTTATGTAATGTTCCTTGTCTAGATTGTTTTCCCGGGTGATTTTTTGGAAATGTTGAACCAACACCACTTCAATGTCCTTATGTGTGATCTGAAACTCCCCATTCTCATCCTTTGTCGCCGAGATTATGTTGAATGATCTATTAGCCATAGTGGACCCATGGAAAAATCTTGTATTGCGCTCTCCTTCTTTGAGCCATTGAACTCTAGACTTTTGCCTCCAAAATATTTCCTCTTGTTTGCATAGGTTCTCCCATTCATGATGAAGTTTATCAGCCTGCTCATTTTTTACTTTGTCAAAGCCATCTTTGATTAGTGCATGGTTGAGTTCCTGAATTTTGATTTCCAGTGATTTTTTTCCTGCAAAAATGTTACCAAAATCCTTCTTATTCCATTCTTTAAGTCTAAACTTAATGTGCTTTAATCTTTCATGAAGGAGGTACATTTTTGATCCCTGGAATTTCAAGTCTTCATACCACCATTTTCTGATGTTACTAATGAAATCCGGGTGGGAGAGCTAGATATTCTCGAATCTGAAGGGTCTATTACTGGGAGAATCCAAACCCTTGATTTCCAATTGAATCGGCCAGTGATCTGAGCCTCCAAAGGGAAGATTTTTTTTTGTAATTTCATTATCTGTAAGCATAAGCTTCTCTGATATCATGAACCTGTCTAACTTAGAGGCCACATGTGCTTCCCCTCCTCTCTTGTTGTTCCAAGTAAAAATTTCGTTGCTCGAATCCGATTCAACGAATTTCAAATTATCTGCGAATGATTACAACACTAATAAGTCTTTGTTTGAGGACCATAAACATGACTGCGAATGATTACAACACTAATAAGTCTTTGTTTGAGGACCATAAACACTAATGATTCTAGCAATCTGAATTTATCATCTATTCTTTGAGGACCATAAACATGACTGACCAAGAAGGTTTCTGAAACCCCCGCTGGTTGAATGACTACTGATAAGTAATTTCTAGATGCCTCTGCATCTATTACGCTGATTTTTTGGGGGTTCCAAAGAGTGAGAATGCCCCCAGCTGCATTCTGTGCTTTAACTTCTAGAAACTCAAATCTATTGAGCCATTTGCTATGGATTAGTTTTATTTTCTCGATGGAACACTTCATTTCCTAGATGAAGATCAGATCTGGCATATCTTGTTTCATTCTAAAACTAAGCATTCACTGCTTTCTTTTATTACCTAGACCTCTTATATTCCAAGATGTAAACTTCATAGTTAAATATTTGTAAAGGAGTAACTAGTTAGATCTTTCATCTTACCTAAATCTATCATCAGCTTTCCACACTCCATGAAGAGCTCCTTTTGCTTTTTTATGCCCCTCTTCTTTCCCGCATTTCTGGTAGCTAATCCTAGAGTGGATTTCATTATTTTCACACCTTTGCACTCCTGCTTGTCGATGGCTTTACCTTTATCTGACCCCCTTTCCTAAGTTTTCCATAAAAACAACTATTATCTTCTATTGCATTCATCTTGAGGTAATTAATCTATCCCCATCATGGTTCCCTGCTTCAAGAAACCTTCTAGATCTAGGTGTTCTTTGTCTAGAATTTCCTGAAGTTCATGATCCGTCAGATCTATTTCACTCTAGGTCATTTCCTCGCCCATCTCTAATTTTGTTTCATTCATCATGGTTTCTTCCTTATTATCAGTATTTTGTGTTGGGTTGTAGTTTTCCTCCTTCTCCTTTTCATTAGGGCCTTCCTCCATAGATTGGTCTTCATTTGGCATTTCTTCTATCTCTTCTAGTGCTTGGCACTTATTCTTATTGACCTTTTGCTCCTCATTATGTTGTTGCTTTGGTCCCTTTTTACCTCCTTTTCCTCTACTTGCCACTTTCTGAAAGCTTTCGTATCCTTCATTGTATTGACTTTTCTTTTGTTTTTTGCTTTACTTAGAGGGCAGTCTCTCATCAAGTGTCCATGTTCGTCGCATTTACGACATCTAAATGGAATATGCTCATAGTCCACCATTTGCAACCATTCCTCATCAAAAACTTCCAAGATAACTTTGTCCGGAAGAGCTCCTGATAGATCCATTTCCACACAAATCCTTGCATAGGAAGTGTATTTTCCCCTTCTAGTGGCTTTTGAAGCTTTGACAGAATGACCTAGTTTGTTGCCTATGGCCTCAAGTGATTCATTTTTCTAGTAATCAAAAGGTAGAGGAAAGAGCCTTACCCAGAGAGGAACTGAAGTGAAAGTTTCCCACTTTGGAACAAAGTTCACCACCCAAGGCCGCATATAGAGGCCAACTGCTGCAAAAAAGTAGGGTCCTCCTTCGAATACTCTATCTCTGTCTTCAATGTTTGTAAACACCACGATGAAGAATCCCTTTGACCTAAGATGAAGATCGATGCTGCCTTTGGGTTTCCAGTGATACTTGATCCATGTCTATAAATCCTTTTCAGTGGTCCATAATCCCATGAATTTACATATTATGGCGTAAGTCTCCATATGTTCCATGTGCTCCTGCAGTGCAAGATTATTTAACACTACTCTAGGAGTGATTTTTGTTTTGTGTCTGCAAGGTCCCTTTTTTCTTTTTTTCCTTTCTTCCTTACCTTTTGTCTTCTTCCTCCTTATCCTTTGTGCTGTTATTTTCCTTGGACTTAGCCCCATCTGTCTCCTTTTCATTATTTATGTTTTCTTCGTCTGCAGAACCTCTAACATTACCCAGATGTGACTTGCCTCTACTTGCCATAACATCTTTGTAGGAGGGAGTAGAGCTCCCTCCTCTGTTACCCTCCATTAGGGTTAGACATCGAAACTCTCAAAAACCCTACGTGACTTCTGTCATTTGTTCACTCTCCCAATCCCACTCCCCATTTTACTTATTTATTAATAAAACAATAGATTGTTAATACCATAAGCTAATCCTTGAAATAGACTATGTTAATATCACAACTTAATCATTGTAATGGATTACATTAATATATACATGATTATGATTATGTGGTATATGGAGGTTAAACTAATAAATATTAAGAACTTTAAATAATAAAAAATCGGTTTCCCTCATGGATTTCTTCGGAAATACTTTCCTAGTTATCCAAATTTCAACATCTTTTAGATAATTATCTATTATTTTTTATTTCAGTAGATATTTTAGGAAAAAAGTAAATGCACCATTGAATTTGATATCTAATGATTTTTTATCATATGTAAATAATGTTATTTTAGAGTTTATTGAATTTCAATTGGACATTGAAGAATATTTAAAAATAAAATGTTTTGTATTAGATTGTGGAGCTGAAAGGTTATTTGTTTAAAATTTTCATGGGATATGCATCTATAAATCTATGTACCAATTTACCTTATGCTAATGGACCACAGTAACCAAATTCACTTTTAAGTACAAAAATGAATACATAAATTCCTTAAAGATAGCAGATGCAAAAGTTGGAAAAAATTTATTTTGACAATGAAGTAATATTTTTTTCAAATAACTTGATGAATCTTCAACCATCATTGATCTAACATTTTCTTTGTTGAAGAAAAAAAAGTGACTACATGCACATTCTAGATTCGCATACATTTTAGTGTGATTTGGGGAAGGATTTTAGTAAAATAAGTGGATATAACTATGAGCTCCACACCTAACAAGGCCTTCTTCAAGAAGGAAATGTCTATATCTCTCTCTAGATTTTCTTTAGTAATATCAAAATCAAATGTTTAAATTCAACCTTGAATTCCTATTCCATATAGATATAAATACTTTGAGTAATTTTAAAAGGGCTATCTATCTCAACAAATCAAATCAAAAAGAGAATTTAAATACATTGATAACTCGCTAATATAAAAAGGTACTTTGAGAAATTTTAAAAGGGTTATCTATCTCAACAAATTAAAAAATTGAATTGAAATATATTGATAGCATGCAAATTGACATGGATATGCCTTTGATGATGATGTCAATGCAATTTTCTAATAGAATCAGAAAGAGAATTGAAATATATTGATGGCTTGCTAATATATGCAATGTGAAAATTTCAGGGGTAAGACATCCATCCAACTGAATAGAATAGTGTTTAAGAGCTATATCTAGAATTAAAAAATTCTTAAGGTTATTTAGATCTAGAAGGATTTAGGATTAATTTTTTCAAAAAAATATTTTACAAGGCTTTTAAACATTTAACTCTTTAAATGGATTTAGGTTTTTGTCCTTTGTCCTAAGTTTATAATATTATTATTTTACAAATTCAAAAGCAACTCAATATAATTTTAGGCTTATAATATATATCATTAAATGAAAATCCTTAGGATGGCATAGAATTAGAGATTTTAGGCTCTTTTTATATATATATTTGAAGTGGAATGGATGTCTACCATTTTTTTTTAAATATTTTAAGTGGAGTGTGCTTTCCTTTAAACAAAGAATAGAGAAAATTAGAAAAATGTGTGGTATGATTGTAGTGAATTGAGAAAAGTAGAAAAAGATGTGACATGCTTTACACTAAACAGTGAATAGAACAACATATATGTGGTAGTAGAAATTGCAATTCAATGTTTCATATATTGAGTTTTTGTAAATTTTACAAGGGAGATTCCACTTGTTTGGGTGCAAAAGTTAATTTATAGTGCCACATAGTTAATTTTATGTTTCAATAATTTATAGTGTTTTTTGGTTTATGAGTAATTTATCTTAATTATGAGTAATTTAGATTCATGAATAATTATGGTTAATTATAAGTAACTATACTTTATTTAGGTTTATGAGTAATTGACTAATTCTATGTTTCAGTTTTTAGGTTTATCAATAATTTCTAGTAATTCAGGTATATGAGAAAACGAGTTCTAATTTAATAAATAGTTCTCATTTAAATATTTATTAATAATTTGCGATTTAAAAAATTTCTCATTTAATAAATATTGTTTTAATCATTATAGAAAAACTTATCTCATTTCATTAGTATAAACATTAAGATCATTGCCAGATTAAATCATGAATAATGAATGCTACATTAATTTTATATTTCAATAAATAATGACTTATAAGTAACTTAGGTTTATGACTAATTATCATTAACTATGAATTATTT
>APFE031674420.1:45104-87174 GCA_000404065.3 Pinus taeda | reverse complement strand
ATTTCCTTTAAGGTGTGATTCTTCCTTTCAGCTACACCATTTTGTTGTGGAGTATATGGAACAATATGTTGCATTTGAATTTCATTCTCAGTGCAAAAGTTGATGAATTTTTTGTTAACATATTCTCCGCCATTATCAGATCTTACCTTAAGAATTTGATGTCCAGATTGTTTTTCAACAAAGGCCTTAAAGGCCAAGAACATGTTAAATACTTCAGTCTTGAGTTTTAAGAAGTATACCCAAGTGCGTCTGGAGAAATCATCAATGAAAGTTAAGAAATACTTGTAGCTAGAGAATGAAACCACTGGAAGTGGACCACATAAATCACTATGCACAAGCTGTAAAGGGGATGAGGCGTGCCAAGAGGCACGCTTTTCAAAACTATCTCGATGATGTTTTCCGAGTACACATCCGGAACAAACACCATCTCTGCAAGATACCATTGGAAGACCTGTCATCATATTTTATTTACATAGATTCTGAAGGGAGTGATAGTTGAAGTGACCAAATCGCTCATGCCAAAGTTTGCTCACTTCATCATTATGAGCAACAAATACTGAGGGAAGATTTGATGACCCAAAGTTGTGAAACTTATACAACCTCGTAGAATCATCAGCAATGCCAGTAGCTAAAATCTGTCTAGGATCTCTTAGGTCCTTAATTACAACATCGTGAGGTGAAAATTCAATGATTTTACCTTCACTTGAATGAGTTATCTGATATACAGATAGAAGGTTGCAGGATAAGGTTGGAACACATAATACATCATTAAATTGACCATTGTCTATATGAACAGTTCCAGTCCCTACAACACTAAGGGATTTATCATCACCAACATATACATTTTTGGTGTTACAATCATTTAAAGAAGAAAACATGGCCTTTTTTTTGGCCATGCGATAAGAAGCTCCAGAATTAATGAGCCGCTCATGAGAATTAGAAGAAGAAGATACATTTAGTGCATATCTAGATTGAGATGTTTGACAACCACATGCAGAAAGTGATATTCTTGAAGATGAAGTTGGAGTTGAAGAGTGCTCCAAATGGATGTTATGCTTCTTCATTGCTGCTTCCAAGGCTTCCATCTTCTTAAAGAATTTTTATTCTAAGTGGCCATCTTGATTACAAAAGTGGAAATGTCTACCAGTCTTCTTCCCTTTGTTTTTATTTTCCTTATCATTTTGTTGAAATGATTTTTCATTTTGAGACTGAAATTGCTTAGGACCCTTGTTTGGTTCAGGACCATTCTTTTTAGGATACAAATTCTTAGGATTCTTTGAATTTGGTTGCCGCTGGGTTGCTAAGGCTTTCTTAGAAGAGTTTCCAAGATTAAGAAGACCAAGGTGTAAGAGTTTTTCTTGTTCTCTTATTAAAGAATCATAAAAGGCATCAAAGGAAGGGGACTTGTAGTCTTGTTCTTGAGAAATGAAGGCTTCTCTTGTAGAATGGAAGGTGGAAACCCAACACGGAGTAGGTTAGTCCCAACTTAGTAAGAATGGAATAGATAAGGTTACCATATTCTTTCTTAACCTTAACACCTTCCAAGAGAAGTCTAAGGGTCTTGAACTTGGACAAAAAGATTCAATGGGAGAAAAATTATTGGGGTCTAATGTAAGAAACTCATTTTTGAGTTGATGGGCTCTAAGTTCATTTTTAATTCCAAAAACTTTAGTGATCTGTTTCATTGCTTCGTTAGGAGTATCAAGTTCTGCGATATGGAGTCTAAGGTCTGGAGAAATAGACATCCCTGTCAATCCACGTGCTTGATCTTGCCTATTTTTCCATTTGATTGCCTTATCTTCATCTTTCGGTTTGGTTTCTTGGCCTGAGTCTATTCTGTAAAGACCTTTACTTCTAAGTAAATCCACAATGTAGGACCACCATTGGAAGTAGTTGGTGTTGTCAAGAATAACTTGGCATGGACTTTCCATTTTAATAGAAACTGAAGCTATAGATGCTGAAACTAAGCGTTCCATGGAAAGATATCGAAAAATTAGGCTGATTAAAAAAATGGCTCTGAAAACGGCTTCCGGATGAAGAAGTTATGGATTTTTGAAGAAAAGTTGTTGAAGATGTCGACGAAGTGCGAGAATGTGCGGAAATGAATGATAATGTTATATTTTTAAAAAAATACGCCCCCTTTCCAAACTTAATCTAATTAGCTCAACAAAGAGAAAGACTTGAACTCAAGACCTCTATTCTCATAAAGTAACTTTGGGCCAAGTGAGCTAGTCTAAAAGGCTAGTAATTTTTTGAAAAGAGGAAGGTTTTTTTTTTAGTCACTGAAGCTTTGGGGTGCGTGCTTACTTGAGAAAGCTCTTTTTTGCCTACAAAACAAAAACCGCAAAACCCAAAATAGACATACAAAAAAAAATGGTTTGAAGTTAGATTTGCCTGGAAACTAACAATTTTCCTCAATGTTTCTGATTTTCTGAGATCACACTAAGGCGCAACAGAAAAGAGCATATGCATGAGAAAAATCCTTCCTTTCTGTTTCTAATTTGCCCAGATTGCACAGAGTCGCGGGGCAAAGAGAATACGCAGAAATGAAAGGTACATATCTGGTAATAAAAGACAAAGAACTAAATAAACCGAAATAAACAGAGAGAAAATAACTAAAAATGCAAATAAACACTGTATAACTCCAGATCTTAAAAATGACATAGCTAGGGTTACCAGAAACCTTTTCGTGTCAAACGAAAGGGGTTCCTCACTGGAGCAGATGCTCCTAACACAATAGAGAAATCCTCTTGGCCCGAAAGCAATTAGTAATAGTAGATCTACGAAATGACAGTGAGATGCAGTTCTACTAGCTTTAGATTTGGATCACCATTAGATGCAACCCTCAAATAGCTCCGATACCATGTAGGAATTTACAGGGTAAGTTCCTCAGACATAACACCAAAGGACACCGCTCACAAACAGATCACAGATCAATACACCAGTATTGTTGACGTGGTTAAAACCCTCAAAGAGGGAAATAGTCCACGGCTTGAGCCAACGTGGCCACTTCAGGAAATTTACCAATAAAAGAATGAAAATTTACATAAGCTTCTCTCATGAATGGTTGCCTTACAAATGACCCTCCATGCTCTTTAAATAGAGATCATGGACCAATCAGGTGTTAAGCCACGTATCAAGTGTTGGTAATGTCGAGGAGAGAATGAACCGTCGGATCACTACATACTGTGACCATCGGATTGTAAGTTACAAAAGTACATAGTAAAGAAACACACTTTACCTAACTCTACACTAGACCAAGTTATACTTAACTATTTCCTATGTGTATGCATTACATACTATAAAGGTTTAAAATTATAGATATTTCATAATTATAATAATGACATGTGATAGGCATGGGTACCCTCATTGATTTGAGGAATCAATATCCATAAAAACAATGTAACAAATTAGGCTAGTTGGTGTATACCCATAAGGTGCTTAAACTTGCATTTTTGTATGAACCATCCAATATTTTTGGAAATGCTACAATCTGAGTGCCCTTGTCCATTGCAACATCTTTATTAAGTTTACAAATTATTTTTTTGATTTGTGAAGAGTTTAAACTTATGTGCAATGTATTAGATATGTTGACTAGTTCAAGTAATTATAGAGATAAATAATCAAATATTTTTGGTATGAATTCTAGAACTTCTCAAATTGAATCATCTTTTGGTAATATGTGTGAATGCTTTTGCGTAAGAATGTTTTGATTTGATACAAGAATTATGGTCTTCGTGTGTTCTTATGCTCTCATTGTCATGCTACAATATCTTCCTGATTGCCATGCATCAATTGTAAAGATTGAATTTGCAAATGTAAGAGTTTTTGATATTGTTGAAGCCTACACTGTAATGTTTTGATCACAATGTTTGAAATTCGGAAGGTTAAACAAGGTAAGGTGGGGATGATACCTTGAATTTATAGCCTTAGGAAAATGATATAGACTTCAAAGCTTTAATTCAAATATTTCAATATTTTCTAATTTTTATAAGTTTTAAATTTTCTTCTAAATAAAATTGGATGAAACACACGTACACACACGACAAAGAATGAAATAAATACACAATATTTTACAAATATTTGTATATCATATGGATAGTTGTATTCAAGATAGTCAAAGAATGTAAGAAAAATTAGGAAATTACAACAGTGCGAAATGGTAAACAAAACATAAATATATAATATTTGGAACGAAAAATAAGTCACTTAAATAATGAAAATAGGCTCAATGACAAAGGAAATGCAATGATCCCTTTATTTATAGAACATATAAATTAGTCTTGGACACACAATTCTTTCAAGCTCCTACAAGAACTTGAACCAAAAACTTTGGAAACTGTAAATGTAAATAAAATCATACAAGGGCAAACAAGTGCCATAGAAAGAAAAATAATATGATTTATTTGGACCATTTCAAGTAGTTTGATGCATACAACTTACAATCTACATAATGTGCCACTAAAACAAATTCAAAAACTTAAAGAAAAATAAAATAATTCTAAAAAGTAAATAACCTCAAAAGAAAATACCATATCAATCACTTTTTTTTTGGGTCACCTTTTAAGAAATCCCTATTATCACCAAAATTATTAAGCCAATAAAAAAAAAAGTATATATGTGAGAAATAATCAAGTGCAAAAAACAATCTCAAAGCTCTATCATACCTCTCTCCATATGAATTCCCTCCAAGTGATCCCTCATTCTCCTTTTGTATCCTCTTTCAACAATTTTCTGGTTTAAACAAATTTAGTTTCACTTATGAACATTTATGAGAAATGAAGGAGAAAGTAGAACCAATGAAATTAAAATTTATTTACTAAAAAGGGATTATGTTTGTGATTTACATAATATAGGAATGGGTCCCACTAGACTCATAAATTTATGTCTCCCATTGTATTCATGTATCCCTGGTAACTCCCGCTAATTATCTCGAAACAACATATATAAAACCATATACACACCAGAACCATATCATATATGAATATGGTCAAGATATATCAATGCCATAACTTCATCGCTCCATAAATAAAAACAACCTTAAGATATAAGTTTGATCTTCAAAAATATCATAAGCATAAAAAATAACCAAAATTTTTAAATGTCTAATCAAGTGCATGTTGGAAATGGTTGTTATTGATGTCAAAGGTTGTCTAAGCAGGCCCCATTTGGATACCCTATCCTTGAAGGAAATTTTTGCTAAAATTAGCCAACTCAAATAGGAGCATAAGATATATGGTTGGAAAACTTATTTTTAGATATTTCCAACGATATATAACACACTTTCTAACTCCTCATAGTTGAGGAGAAATGGTTTTTTGAATATTCAATATACATTTTGCTAGTTGGCCTAGCCAGTAGACAAGTCGACCTACCCTAGATATAAGATGCACTATAAATAGTCGTAAGGAGCATTTCTAGCCACCACTCAAGAAACTTGGATCTATTTTTAGGAGCGCGAAGGAGAAGGCCCGAGTTTCATACCTCATGAACCAACAAGAAGTGAAGTGTAGCTGAGTTGGATAAGATTTTTGTGTAAGGGCCTTTGGTATAATTATTGGGAAGGTATTTTATTATGTTTGAGGCATATTGAGGTAAAGTTTTACTGTTAAGGAGGCCTAGTCTAAGGGATATTGGATCGATTTTTTTTGTCCCTATTAGAGTTTCAGTTTCTGTTCTGGTTTGAGGTTGAGTTGCAGTGCTGGTCAGGGGCCGAATTATACCCCTGTTCTGGTTGGAGGTCGAGCTTTTTTGGAGACCGATTTGTAGTCATTGTGGAGGTCAAATTCTAGTCTGAGCTGGGTACAAGTTGCGAGGAGGGAAGACCTTTTTTTGAACAAGTTCTAAGCCTAAATATTGTCTCCTGAATGGTAAAACAATGATAAGTTGGTGCTTACTAAGGATTGGTTTTCTCATCTTTTTGATAGGTTCGAGCTTGCTATTTTTGTAAGTTAGTGCTTACAGAGGATTGATGTCATCATAACTAGTTGTAATAAATCGAAGACTATCCATGCATTTTGTTGATGATTGATTATGTGATCTGATTTCAGTCTTAAGATTATTAAAGTGAAAAAGAATTTAATCTATGTGACACTAATTTACCCCCCTCTCAGATCATTGTGTATTTCCAACAATTGGTATCAAAGCAAG
This sequence comes from Pinus taeda, assembly GCA_000404065.3. Classification (NCBI taxonomy): domain Eukaryota; kingdom Viridiplantae; phylum Streptophyta; class Pinopsida; order Pinales; family Pinaceae; genus Pinus; species Pinus taeda. The sequence goes on along the minus strand of APFE031674420.1, from coordinate 81,024 downwards.
CTTCATTAAAAACAATCTAATAGTTGGAAGAAGATTTTATAGGGACCATGGTCATTCAATAAACATCAATCAAATTTCCTTTCTTTGATGGAATAAATTTTGCCATTTGGAAGTAACAATGAAAACTCACTTGATGTCTTTTGGTGCCGAAGTTTGGTTGTCTGCTATATATGGATATAAGATTCTATCTTCTCCTCCAACTGATCAAGATGGTAGAAAGGCTTATGTCTCCAATTCTAAAGCTATGAACTCCTTTTTCAGTGACTTTTCAGATTCATAATTTGTTAAATTTATGTAGTGTGAATCATTTAAAGAGATGTGGGATAAGCTTGTAAGCAACTATGAAGGAGATGACAAAGTAAAGAAGGAAAAGTTTTAGAATTTCCGAACTTTGTTTGAAAGCTTGAAAATCATTGGTGAAGAAGATGTTACTTCTTATTTTCTTTGAGTAGATGAAGTGGTTAATTTTTCAAAGGAGTGGTGTTAGGATATTCTGACACATAGGAAATAGCTAAGTATAACTTGGTCTACTGTAGAGTTAGGTAAAGTGTGTTTCTTTACTATGTACTTTTGTGACTTACAATCCGATGATCATGATATGTTCTAGACATGAAGTGATTTGATGGTTCATTCTCTCCTCAGTATTACCGACACTTGATCCATGGCTTAACACCCGATTGGTCTATGATCTCTATTTAAAGGGCATGGAGGGTCATTTATAGTGTGACCGTTCGTGAGAGAAGCTTATGTAAATTTTCTTTCTTTTATTAATAATTGCCTGAAGTGGCCGCGTTGGCTCAGACCGTGGACTGTTTCCCTCTTTGAGGGTTTTAACCACGTCAAGAATATTGGTGTATTGATCTGTGATCTGTTTGAGAGCAATGTCCTTTGGTGTTTTATCTGAGGAACTTACCATGTGAATTCCTACATGGTATCAAAGCTATTTGAGGACCGCATCTGTTGATGATCCAAATCAGAAGCCAGTACAACTGCATACGACTGTCGTTTCCTAGATCTACTATTTCTAAATGCTTTTGGGCCGAGAGGACTATTCTATTGTGTTAGGAGCATATGTTCTAGTGAGGAACCCCTTTCGTTTCACGTGAAAAGGTTTCTGGTAGCCCTAGCTATGTTATTTTTAAGATCTAGAGGTATACAACCTTTATTTGTTGTTTTAGTTATTTATCTCTAAGTTTATTTCGGTTTATTTATCTCTCCGATTTTTATTACCAGATCTATACCTTTCATTTTTGCATATGCTCTTTTCCGCCGCGCCTTAGTGTGATCTCAAAAAATCAGAAGCATAGAGGAAAATATTTAGTTTCCAACGAAAGCTAATTTCAAGCCATAAGGTTTGGTTTTTTTTGTAAGCCCGTGTTGGGTTGTGTGGTTTTTTGTTTTGTAAGCAAAAAATGATTTTTCAAGTAAGCACGCACCCCAAAGCTTCAGTGGCTAAAAAGAACCACCCCCTCGCCCTCTTCCCTAACTCGCCCCCCCCCCCCTCCTCTTCCTATTTTCCAAAAAATACTAACATTTTAAATTAGCTCACTTGGTCCAAAGTTATTTTATGAGAATAGAGATCTTGAGTTCAAGTCTTTCTTTTTGTTGAGTTATTTTTTCAAAAAGTACATATAACTTATGTTTTAAAGTTACTTTATGTAAAAGTGTTCTCACCCATTATAAAAAGTGAGTCACTTATAATTCTAAAGCCTCTTTATTTTTTATTTAAGTTACAATCTAGTGGGTAGCTCATAAAGTACCATTGTAAAAGTGACTTTCACTTATTTATAAAAGTGGGTCACATATTTATTATTATTATTATTTTTTTTTTAAAGTGAGATAAGTAGATTAAGTTTGGAAGGGGGAGGGCAGGTGGATTTTTTACATTATCATTCACTTTCGTACATTCACGCATTTCGTTGGCATCTTCAACATCTTTTCTTCAAAAAGCCATAACTTCTTCATCCGGAAGCCGTTTTTAGAGCCCTTTTTTTTAATTGGCCTAATTTTTCGAGATCTTTCCATTGTAACACTTAGTTTCAACATCTACAGCTTCAATATATGTTAAAATGGAAATTTCATGCCATGTTATTCTTGACAACAACAATTACTTTCAATGGTGGTCCTACATTGTGGATTTACTTAGAAGTAATGGTCTTTACAGAATAGCCTCAGGCCAAGAAACTAAACCTGAAGATGAAGATAAGGCAACCAAATGGGAAAATAGGCAAGATAAAGCACATAGGTTGATAGGGATGTTTATTTTTCTAGACCTTAGATTCAATATCAAAGAACTTTATACCCCTAATGGAGCAATGAAACAACTCACTAAAGTTTTTGGAATTAAAAATGAAATTAGAGCCCATCAACTCGAAAATGAGTTGCTTACGTTGGACCCCAATAATTTTTCTTCCGTTGAAGATTTTTTGTCCAAGTTTAAGACCCTTATACTTCTCTTGGAAGGTGTTAAGGTTAAGAAAGAAGATGGTAGCCTTATCTATTCCATTCTTACTAAGTTGGGACCAACCTACTTTGTGTTTGTTTCCACCTTCCATTCTACTAGAGAAGCATTTATTTCTCAAGGACAAGACTACAAGTCCCCTTCTTTTGATGCTTTTTGTGATTCTTTAATAAGAGAACAAGAAAATCTCTTACAACCCGGTCTTCTTAATCTTGGAAACTCTTCTAAGAAAGCCTTAGCCGCCCAACAACAACCAAATCCAAAGAATCCTAAGAAGCAATATCCTTAAAAGAATGGCCCTAAACCAAACAAGGGTCCTAAGCAATTTCAGTCTCAAAATGAAAAATCAATTCAACAAAATGATAATGAAAATAAAAACAAAGGGAAGAAGACTGATAGACATTGCGCCCAACAACAACCAAATTCAAAGAATCCTAAGAAGCAGTATCCTAAAAAATGGGTCCTGAACCAAACAAGGGCCCTAAGCAATTTCAGTCTCAAAATGAAAAATCAATTCAGCAAAATGATAAGGCAAATAAAAACCAAAGGAAAGAAGACTTATAGACATTGAAACTTTTGCAATCTAGATCTCCACTTAGAATCCAAATGCTTTAAGAAGATGGAAACCATGGAAGCAGTGATGAAGAAGCATAACATCCATTTGGAGCACTCTTCAACTTCAACTTCATCTTCAGGAATTTCACTTTCTGCATGTGGTTGTCAAGCATCTCAGTCTGGTTATGCACTAAATGTATCTTCTTCTCATTCCCATGAGTGGATCATTGATTCTAGAGCTTCTTATCACATGGCAAATAAACAAAGCCATGTTTTCTTCTTTGAATGATTGTAACACCAAAAATATATATGTTGGTGACGATAGATCTCTTAGTGTTGTAGTGACTGGAAATATTCATCTGGGCAATGGTAATTTAATTATGTATTATGTGTTCCAACCTTATTTTTGCAATCTTCTATCTGTATATCGGATAACTCATTCAGGTGAAGGTAAAATCGTTGAATTCTCACCTCATGATGTTTTTATGAAGGACCTACGATATCCTAGACAGATTTTAGCTACTGACATTACTGATGATTCTACAAGGCTGTATAAGTTTAACAAATTTGGGTCATCAACTCTTCCCTTGATATTTGTTGCTCATAATGATGAAGTGAACAAACTTTGGCATGAGCGATTTAGTGACTTAAACTATCGCTCCCTTCAAAATCTATGTAAAGAAAATATGGTGATAGTGTAGAAATTTTGAATAATATGACACTTATTCACAGAGATTATCCTGATTATACACTATTTGCGGAATCATGCATAATACATAACCTCCTCTACGTTGATCATCAATTTAGCAGTATTCAGAAACAATCGCATGCGCACATTGAAGCATCAATCACACATATCAACACAGTATGTACCCGGGGAAAGCATAAAGCTAAAAACCCCCAACTATTTGTATATTATATTGATTGAGAACATGTAACAATACATAGTACTATACTCCTCACAAGTACTCAGTACTATCTCCACCTGTTACACACAAACTAGATCAGATCTGAATCAATCATTGGCTCAAATCTCTTTCGCTGCTTGCCTGCCTCCACTGCGCAATCCTGCATAGAGAATGAATGAGAATGGCTGAACCAAACTTGTATTTCCCTTGGGTAGCACTACACAATCCTCATTGGCAACTCAATCCATTGATTGTGCAAATCTCATGCACAACTACAGTCATAACTGATAGCTGTCTTGCCCTTTCACTCATCTCTAACACTTGTCTCCACTGAACTGTCCATGCAATGAGTTAACTGATGTATTCCTCAGTTGATTCATGAGTTAATAATTAGTGAATTAATTAATAACTAATTCACATCACTCAACACTAGTGTATTTTTTAGTTAGACTAATTACAACTAGTTCAACTAAGTCAAACTGAACACAACTCCATCAACTCCTGATCCAACTCCATAGAACTCAATCACTAAAGTCCTAACTGAAGTCCTCCATTCCATAGCTCAAGTAACCCATAAGAAACACGTATTTCCTTCTGGCAGCTGCATGTGCCACATTCGTAGCTCGAACTAAAGTGCTCCAAGAGAATAAGATAATGTTTATAGTCTAAATATTATTAAGAGCTAATAATATTCAATTGTTCTATTTTTAGCCTGGTAGTCTAAAAAAAGACTCCGCCAATATGTCTAAAAATAGAGGTCCATCTATTTTTACCAACATGACTAATCATCCACAAATAGGATCCTGCAACTCATAGACCATGATCCATATGTCTAAAAATAGGCATAGTCTAAAAATAGACTTTGCGCTAAATATAGCCAGCAGACACACTTAGTGAAGGCGACTTCTTTTCACTAAGCTCCATCATCTTGTTGCATTTTCAACACTCCCTCTCAACAAGATATGGATTATCTGAAACCCCTATCTTGTAACTCTGGAATGTTCTGCATGTAACACATCTACCCGGTCCACTTGCTCCAACAACACTTGGAACAAAAACACTCCCAACTGACCACTCTGTTGGGCTAGGAACATACTCTGATGTTGAAGCTCTACCTGCTGCTGACAAGTGCTCCCTTTCCGACATCTGCGCTACTACAACATCTCCATGCATCTCGCACCATTGCACGCCTCTCTGTGCCACCTAGCACTATGTAAAACACTTGTGTCTCTCGCATTGCTGCAGCCTACTAGCTATGCGTTGTCCTGAGATTCCCTGCATTGTCTCTCTCTCTGCCGCTCTATCTGCATCTGCCTCTACCCAATTGGTCAGTTCCTACTACTCCACATTGGGGCTCCCATAGCAAGGTCTCATCTAAGACGTTGGGTACCTCAAGGATCCAGCCCCTCCTCCTTGGGACGATCACTCTATATCGCCCCACCTCCTACTTGGAGGTATGGCTACATGTGATCCCTCTGTGCACCTGGCTCGAAGTTTCCCCCTACTGAAGGTCTCTACATGAGTAGATGTCTCTACTCAATCTCCACTCAACTTCCCCTATTGTGGCTGCTCCACAACCTACTGAAGCTGCTGCACTAATCGTGGCTCGTCCAAAATTGTCTGAGACTTCTTCTGGCGCTGCATGTTGAGAGGTAATATACTCTCCCTCTCAACCACCAAGTCTCTAACCTTTGTCTTGCTCCTCAAAGCTTTGCATGCTTCTTGTACCTCAAGTGCATACAGGTTCTTGGCTAGCACACCAATCTATTTCCACTTTCCCGTCGTCACGAAATTTTCTAGAAAAAGAGCTGATTTTAAATCAGCAATATCTCCCTCATCCGAACTCTGATTCAGCCTATTTTTTTATTTTTTATTTTGGGTATTTTTCTGCAAGGAATCCAAATCTGCTATTTATTTCTGAAAATTTTGTACATAAATCTTTAGATCTTCTCTGCAAACTCTCGGCCTAAAACTCAAAACTTTGAAATATCCTCTCAGTATATTGTTCTTCCTTGATCACATGTGCTATGATACCATGTAGAATTTTGCTACAAATCAGCTAGCTTTGATACCATGCAGAACCTTTTCTACAAATCAGCTAGCTATGATACCATGTAGAAATTTCCCACCTGTAGATCAACCTAGTAATGCAATGTACTAAAGCAAAACACTTGATCTACTTCTACAAACAATTTGGCAGAAGCCTAATCGAACATGAGAAACATCAATAAGAACACATATAATTGATATGAAGGAACCAATCACACATAACACAAGAATTTACCTAGGGAAAGCACCTACCTAAAACCCCATCTTTGTATTATCATACAAGTGGAAATATAGTTCAGATTACACAAAGCTTAGCTCGGAAGCTATCCAGCTCTCAGTACAATCCCTCTGCTGCTCATAGACAGTCAAAGGCTTCTCACAAACCTTCTCCTCTACCCTCCAAGCCTCATATTTCTATGCACAGTTTTTCCTAGGTCCTCCAACTACAACTTGTTGTGATTCTCACCTCACACACAACACTGACCTCTGAAATAACTGCACAAACCTGAAGGAGATAAATCCTCATCATGGATGAGCTTCCTTTATAGGAAAAATATTCATCCAACTGATAGTGCATTGTCCCTTCTCTGATCTCAACTGGGTCTTTGTTTGAACTGACATGCATGAGTTATTTAAGCTATAATATTTAGTTATCTGAAAATACGAGTTGTTACATGCATGCAAGCATTAACAAATTGAATCTCATTAATTTAACAACTTGTTAAATTAATCTAATTGGACTTGACTGAGTTAACTGAGGCAACTAATTACAACTCATCCTTATCTCTTTAACTAATGGATAAATTCACCAATTAATAGATAAAATGTTGCATGTCCTCACATAGACTTCAAGTTTGTTTTTCCTTAACTAATTAACTCATGGATATTAATTAATTAATATTTTAAACTGATGTTAAGACCAAATTCGTTTTCATTTCCTATAGATAGACTAGGGACTGTTATAAATAGGAAGGGACGCAGAAATGCTATTTTTAGAACTTTCTATTTTTAGCAGTTTCACCTCTCACCCAAGGTGGCCAATGACCTTACTGGCCAAATTGCTATTTTTAGACATGTTATTTTTAGACATTCTATTTTTAGCACATTCTAAATTTAGCATTTCTTGTTACACATTTTTCAACATTTTACTCCAAAAATGGTGAATCATCCCCCATGGTTGACATCATCATCTTGAATCCTATTGGTTCTTATAAAGTTTATTTTGGTTGTCTATGTACGATGATGAATTGTGTTGGAATTATGGCTCAGTTGTTGGTTGGCATTGATGTCAACCTAGTAGCATTGGTGTGTTGTTGGTTAGTATTATGTCAACCTGGTTGTATGAGTTGCTGGTAGCATGTGATGATGATTCTTGCACATGGTTGATTTGTATAGGTATTTGGCTTGATGATTGGTTTTAGGTGCTAATGAGATGGTAATTAACCTTTGCATTGGTTTCAAGCCTTAGTTCAGTGGTTGTAGATGTTAGTGGAAGTATTGGCTTGTGTGTGGATGCCTTGGTAGGTTGTGGAGCTGCTACATCTAGTTGATAGTGATTGGAGACTATCAAGTTATGTTTATGGTACTTGGTGTGTTTGTGGATGGTTTTTAGCATGTATGATCAGTTGTAGGGCCTATCATTGATGATTTCAAGGTTATTCGTGCGTTGGAGAATATGTGGAGTCGTTTTATGGCTTAAGTGTTAGTGCAATTGATGGATGGAATTTAATTCAACCTAGCTTGACTTGTGATGATGATGAAGTTATGACAGTGGTTTATTGGAGTGTTTTAGTGGATATAAAGGTTCCATGAAGTCTTACAGAAGGTTTTTAAGAAGTGGAGAAAGTTTGGGCAAGTTCTGAGGTAAGGAAACTTGATTTTTACCACCCTCTGCCCCAACCGCATGGATTTCAGCTTGTGCATGTGGTTGAAAGTCTCCAACCGCTAGGAGTGAGGCCTATGCATGCGGTTGCAACTGAGATTCAATAGTTTTGTGGGTACGGTTGTGGCTTGAACTGGAAATTTCTCTCGATTCCTTACGCACTTTTCGAATTTCTCTGATTTCCACGCGTATATTGAAGTGTTAATTCATCTTTTAATGGTTGTAGGTGTAAGATAACTTCTCAAACATGGTTAAAAAGAATAATATTCATTTTTAAGTGAAGTTAGTGACTAGATTAAAACAAGGGCCAATGAACCAGACCACTTCCAACATATGGACAGAGCTCCACTACATAACGCTAATTATTGATTTAACCACCACATAAGATTACAAATAGGTGGAGATCATGAGGTTATTGGTTGGTTCTCTTAAGGAGAAAAAGAATTTATGATTGTGTGAGCTTGGAGAGTGTGTGCAAGAGAAGAGTGGTGTGTGCAAGTTGTGCAGGGAATTCTGTAGATAATCTTTAGCAAATCATGGTAGTAGGAGAAGGCAGTAGAAGTATGATTAAGCCAGGATTTTATTCAGCAATAAGGTGATAGAATATAGAATGGTTGTAAATCATTTCTTATACATTTCCTTGTAGATTTTTAATCAAATTATCATTTTCAAACACAACGTGTTTTTGATGGAGTTTTGTAGTGATTGAGTGAGTTGTGCATAATTGTTTTGGTGAGATTGTTATGGTTGTTTTATCCTATATTGCTAGAAGTTGATCTGTTTTTATAGTTGAGAAATTCAGATTTACTCTATTTTGAAAATGAATGAAATGATGGTCACATATAAGAGTGGAGTGGGGGCCTCGGAAAATTCAATATAGAGAAAAAAAGTTCTTCATGAGTCCAATGGGAGTTGGGTGAGGCACGTTGGTTGTGGTGGCTTCCAACAGATGCATGTTCGTAGAGTCGTGAGAGGAGGATTAGATTTATTCATATTCCAATGGTTGTTGGGTGAAGCTTGTTGGCCGTAGAGGCTTCTATTGGATGGATGTTTGTAGAGTCATGAGATGAGGATCAAAGTTATTTACTAAATATATCTACTTGTAGATTCTATGTACTTGAATTACTTGATGTTTAATACAATTATTTGAGAAGCACAACAACAACAAGGGTGGTTTCTGACCTGAATGGGGTTTTCCACCAAAAATATATTGTGTCCTCCTATGCATGTTTCTTATGGTTCTCATGTGTTTTTCTATATGATCTAATCTATTGATGGGTTAATGAATTTTTTGATTGAGTAACTGAAAAAGATTTAAAACTAATAAACACAGGCACTATTGATTCACGCTCTCTCCCTCTCAGTAGTGAGCATATTTCCAACAATTGGTATCAGAGCTAGGTTCCTTTATTGCAGCTTCACCGTTGGAAGGTATATCATGGGCAATCAAGGATATTTTGTTGTAGATATAGTTCATGTTCTTCATGGATCAAATTATGCACTATGGAAGGTGAGACTGGAAACATACTTCATTGATCTTGATGAGAATGTCTTTCTCTCATTAGAATATGATACATATGATGAATCTAATGAGGAAGCCAAGAAGATCATTTTGAAGACCCTATTAGATCATGATGATGCTAAATTGAGACACTACAAGACTGTAAAATAGATTATGGACGAGTTGCATAGTATGTATGGAAGAGAAGGATTTCAAGTTTCAGAAGTTGTTAAAGAACCTCACTGCAATTTTAAAGAGACAAAGAATGTTACAGAAAAATACACACTCCTAGCAGTAGCATATTTGGACTCCTCTCTAGGAGATAGTGAGAGTATCCATGAGAGTAATGACATCCCCATCATTGATCTAAAAATATAACATGACGAAGTCAAGGAAAATGAGATATTATCAAGTCAATTACAAGATCGGGAGGCCCATTGTGCAATATTAGAAGCTAAGATAGCCTCCTTGAGATGTGAATTAGAAAATGTCAACAATTAGCTATCCTAGTATCAAATGTTGGAGAGAAACACTGGAATTTTAGATGATATCCTTATAACTCAAATATCTCCTCTTATAAAAAACGGATTGGGTTTTGAAGAATAGTCATGCTCCATGAAGGAAAAGGAGAAAGTAGAAGACAACTATATTGTAGAAAGGCATAAGTCTAACACCAATGAAGTCAAGAAAATCCCTAGGAAGTAGTATCAACAAAGGAAGTCAAGAAATAAAAGGAACTGTCAACAAATATAATATATATAATATATATATATATATATATATATATATATATATATATATATATATATATTTTGCAAAATTGCAATCACTACATGTAACACGTCAGAAGAGAAAGGACACGGCTAAGAGTTTTTGGTCCATGGATCTGCAATAAAAGGTTTCAAAATTTATTTTATGGTTATTTCTTTTCTTGCAATAGTTTGGACATAGATAAATGGAATGTAAATACCATGCAAGAAAACAAATATTGATGTTGAGATATGAAAGTCAAGGTAGAATTCTTGCTAATGTTGAATGTTTCAAGTGTGGTAATATTGGTCACAAGGCATTAGCATGCAGATCTAGTGGATCAAAACATACAGTTAGTGTAGCCCGACCATTAAAGACAAAGAAAGTTTGGAGGAGAAAATATGAGGTGCAAAGTACTAGTAATCCAAAGGAATTCAAGAAAGAACATTATGCTTTGTTAAAGGTCAAGAGAATAGAAGAAGATTCACATGCTAAAGAAAAACCTCACAAGATTTGGAGGAGAAAGGAGCATCAAAGCACTCCCACTAAAAATTGAAGCCCGCAGGGTCTTAAGGAGAGAATATGGTCACATCATAGATTGCATGTGGATCATTAGAGGTGTTGCCATATCAGAGAGTTTGTATGAAAATTATGTTGCAGATGGTTGTCATGAGTTTGTAGCACTGCCATTTGATTGTTTTAGGAGATTATTTAAAGATGAAACATGTGTAGGGGGGGCATCTCACATGCTTCCAATTTCTAGTGGTTTATTAATGGCATCATGATCCATGCTAGGATAAGAGGAAAAAGAGGTTGTTTTGGAAAATTTTGGTATGCCATGAATTTATCTAACCTTGATCATTACAAGATCTATTAGAGCCTTTGGAGCATATATTTTAAGTTTGCATAACTAACATGGTTCTTCATAGTTTTGTATCACTTAGCATGCATTTGATTATCTTTAGATTGATGGTTGTTTTGAGCATGCATGAAAAATTTCCTTTATATGAACAAGTTGCGTGTGTTGTTAGTGAGAGAGATTGACATGCATTAGTTCCAGTGATTAGAAGCCACAATTCATATGCAGATGAAATTATTTATTTCACTTTATTCCTCTATTGACATGAGTATGGTCACATGTTGATTTGATTTATGAAAATTATACATTTAGTCGCTGGTGTTATGCTCCATATGCATGTATATGGATCTTATATTATGTTGATGGTGCTAAACCTACCAACATTCAGGGGATCGCTCTGGTATGAAGTCCCAAATAGACCTCACACCATTTGGTGTGGGAGTCCCATCTGGTATGATGGCTCGGTTGCCATTATCTTAAGGATTTTCCTCAACTCTTGCTTTTCATCACAAGAGAGTGGTATGCTTTTCCTTCGAGAAGTGAGGTTCATGTGCCTAGTGATTGCAACTATTACTTGTGTCAATGGTTCTTTCACTGTAGAGGAAGAGGGTGAGAGTGAGTCCCAATTCGGTTGGGAGGAAGCTCCAACTCTGATAGGATCACACAACACAACAAGACGTGCACAGCTTCCTGAGGAGTAGTCCACACAGATGTGGCAGTCACAACACACAAGGGAAGATAACACGTACAACACTCAGTGGATCAATCCACACGAGTGAAAAGACTATTACAACAAGTTTAATGTGAAAGGTTTGTCTGATATCCAGGGAGGTAGCCACCACAGGAGAGACAACATTAACAACACATACAACACATTTTCATTAACAGATTATGTATTACAATGTGAAATAAGTTCAAGTGTTCAACACAGGTTAAAGCAACATGCATTACAAGTGTTCAAGATTAGTCTTACAATAGCTACAATACATGTGTGAAAACGTGTTGGCCTATTAGCAGACTTCTGAATTAAGCGAAAGTTCCAAGACACATCGTTACATCATACATCACTAACCCCGTGGGCGAGGCGTTGGAGCCACTACTTACTCTTCAAAGAAAATATTACAGACTCGAGGAGTTGAGGTGAAAAGTCCTTTTCATGTGCAAATGAGGTGGTATTTATAGCCAAGGGTGAAACTGACCCTTGTGACTGTTTTGCTACCCTCATGATTGTTTGACTTCCACGACTTTTCGACTTTCCATGACTCCTTGTACAACAAGTGGGTCTCTCGGACTTCCACGTTACATTACATTGATTGAAAACATGGCACATAGTATAGATGTGGATGACATGACTCATGACATGACTGGACATGACAGTGTTGGTACATTTGTGTTGTTGTTGGAGTGCATGTCGATTTGCAATGTTGCGGGGTGATGGATGTCGTCATGGTGTGTCACTGCGTCACCTCCGCATGGAAAAGTGTGTGGAGTCTTCGATGGTCATTGGTTCACTTGATGTTGCCTTGGCACGTTTCTCCTTGCTTGTATGTTGGAAGGCTTGATAGGTTCATCTGTTCACGAAAGGTGCATGTTCACCCGTTCGTCTGTCTGTGCACACATCTTGGATGTTTTCACATCCGTCCATTTGCGAACACATCTTTGCATGATCATCTATTCGCGAGAACATCTCTTTGCATTCATCGTTCATTTGTCTATTGGTGAACTTGTCCTTCTGCTGGGTGATTGATCTAAATTGGATCATAAAACACTCTCTAAGTTTTCATAAACTCTTTAAAACCATGCAAAAAATTCAAAGCCTTAAAATATCAAGCTTATCGGAGGAATCCTCATGATAGTTGCGAATGGCGATCAGTGTAGATCAACTAGGGTCGTTGATCTAGCGGACAAAGCAGTGGACCATGGTAACGCGCACTGGCACCAACCGGAAACTATAGGGATGAATTTGGAGCAATGGAGGTAGTTTCCGATATGTGATTAGCGACGAGTCGCTAATCGCATATCACAGGGCAAACCTCTCAGTGAAGAGAAGCCCCGAGCACCTGGATTTGAAATATTATGAAATGAGGAAAAGTGAATGTTTCGGTTCCGTCAAGGGCAGGATTCCACAAAATTGGTAGGATAACCAAAGGGCTCGAGGCAGTAAGTGGTCTCAACCAAGTCCTACCCGATGCCACAGATTGATTGCCATGTGTCCAGTAGAAGAGAGAGAAAACCGCTCACATCGAGCGGGTAACCATCGAGCTACTCAATGCCCAATATGAGCAACAAATGTAGGATTTGGGGGGGCCATATCAATGACGGAGACGTGTCCCGATGGGTGACCATATTTGACGAGGTTATAGAGAAATATCACATGGGATTTGAAGTCCGACATGGACGATGAGTTGGCAAAAGATTCAGTTTCGTTGGCATTCATGGAGCAAATAGAAATAACGATCATTCAAACATGTTCAAGAGAGCTGACACCCTCATCCATTACAGAATATGTGGCCACCTACTTGTGAGGTGTTATATTGGGATCATTACAGAGGAACAGAGGGATTCAAATGGAAAAAGGTAGGGGAACCAGAAATCCGGGAAGCGGAAACGAACAATCAGAAAAAAGATTGGCTTTAAAGTCATGAACTGATAGAGAGAGAAGAAAGTAAATTAGATGTAGAAAGCTAATATCAGAGAGAAGAAGTTGAGCTGACCTGCAGAATCAAAGGCAACATCGAGCCAGACAGAGCCAGAGAGTGTTAGAGAGTCTGTGTACTCTAGAAAAGGCTTGAGAGGTTCAAGCGAACTCTTCTGTATATGCTTGTCATGTATGAGTCTCAGATTGGGCTCATACTACTGTGACCAATAGAGGTCGAGTATCAGTAAAGAGAGTTTGTGTACTCCAGAGACTTGGGGCATCCGAGTACAGTCTTGCTGATTTATATCTATATGTGAGACTCAAATTGAGCTCACTGTTGTAAAAAGTTTTCTTTGAAAACATAATAGAGAGGCCACCACTGAAGGCTGGATCGGGAGACGTAGCCTAGGAGTATTGGGTGAACTCCTTATTAAACTTGTTGTGTTTATATGTTTTCCTATTATGTTTTCTCTAACTACTTCAGTGCCTTTGTATTTTGCAATCTTATCAATCCATTGCATAAAATAACATAGGCACATCCATGCACATGAGTCTGTAATACCTTAATTGTTTGTCTTAGATCAATTCTAGATCAGTGATGGATGTCTTCATGGTGTGTCACTACTTCACCTCTACATGCGAAAGTTAGCAGAGTCTTCAATGGTCATTGGCTCACTTGGTGTTGCTTTGGCACATTTCTCCTTGCTTGTATGTTGGAAGGATTGATAGGCTCATATGTTTGTGAAAGGTGCATGTTCATCCATTCATTAGTCCGTGAGCACATCTTGCATGTTTGCTCGTCCATTTGTCCGTTAACACATCTTTGCATGATCATATGTTCGCGAACATATCTCTTACCATGCATCATTTTTTCTTCTATTGGTAAACCTGTCCTTATGCATGTGCTCCCTTCGTTCATCCCATTCATCGTCGCGCCATGTTTTTTGGTGTAACTGTATCTGCAGTCACTCACGACGAGACGAAATCAAATCTAAAAACCTCCTAGTCTACCATGACACATGATCATTTCAGATGCAAGTGACCGGGAGGGGAAACAAGGTTGCGAGGTGGGATGATGGCTCTGGGCACTGCTGATGAAAACTTCGCAAGATTCACTGGGTGATGAAGATAGGCAATCTGAGATGACAATGATTGTTTGTGAGGTCTGGCTCGGCTAGAAGGAAAAACTGCACAAATTTTGGGAGGGATAGTCCGGGTTGTGGGTAGGCAGGGTAGACAAAATCTGTGCATTTTCTAGAACGAGCAGGTAGTAGGGACTTGACAGAAAAATTTGTGCAATTTCTTGGAGGAACAGGTCGAGATACAGGGAGGATTGGCAGACAAGATTTGCACATTTTTTTGGAGGAACTGGCCGGGGGCTTGGTATCCAAATCTACGCAATTCCTAGAGGGAAATGATAGCTGGCTACTGGGTCACTGGTAGTAGAAACTGTGCAATTCTTGAGGGGAATTGGTTGTAAGTTGTCGGGACCTTGCCAATAGAAACTATGCAATTCCTGAAGGGAATTGGCAGTCTGTTGCTGGGAGCTACTGGCGAGAGTAATTGCACTGCTACTAGGAGGTCAATCTGATGGTCATATCTACACAATTTATGAGCTAATCAGACTGTTGGGCAATAGAGGACCTACTCATGAAAACTGCACAATTTTCTAGATGAGCAGTCGGTCGACTATTGGGAGGGCTAGCTAGAAAATTGTGCAATTTCCTGAGAGAGGTGGGGATGGGCACTGGGTGTCTATCTAGCCTGTCTATGTAATTGTGGAGCTATAAAAATGGTCTCTTTCACATCTAATTACCTCACATTAATATGTCAATCCGGGAACGTTTTGTTATTTCAAATAGTGTCTCAGTCTGAGGCTACCATTTTCCAGAGTAATGCTAGTATCACAGTGTTTGAAAATACATGAGTAACAGATGCTTGTTTACAGCTTAACTACTTCAAAATATTAAATCACACATTCATAAAACTAAGCAATTTATCAGTCAAGGGTTCGGTAGCAATAACCCATCCCTTTGGAAACTGATGGAAAAGGAAATCAGAGAACAAATCATGGAACTGGGAGCCGAACAATGGATGTCAATGCTCACTACAGCCTGAGATCGTTCTTCACACCAATAACAAGAAATGGAATGACAGATAAGAAATGGAACATCAATTAAGAAATCGATCAACAAATCTGAAATGGAATAGAAAATCTAAAATAGAACAACAAGTCTGAAATGGAACAGCAAGTCTGAAATGGAACAACAGTTAAGAAATAGAACAACAACTAAGTTTAACAAACAGTAATGTCTTAGTCTATCAGATCAAATGCATTAATCGTAAACTACAGGAATCAAACGGAAATCCTTCACTCTTAAGGATGGATTGAATAACACACACAAATGGAACAACACTGATTACCGATAAATTATGGAACAACGCTTGAAAACCATACATACACACAACACACTTAAATAGTAGTCTGATCTAGTTATCACCTCAGTTAGAAAGAATACGACTGCACAACATTATTCATAAATCCAACAATCGCCAAGATCATAACTTCCAAGATGAATTCCGTAATGTTAATGAACAAGTGCACAGCACAAAGGCTCTGTAATGGAACAGCAACAGTATTCTATAAAGACTAGCAATATTATATCAACACCTAAAAGAACAGTGATTACGATGCGAAGTCAATACAATAGTTCTATCTTCAGAAACCTTAGTAGTTTAAGCATAATAGAGCATGTGATGTAAACTTAAAAAACACATCAGATTACCAAATAACGTCGATAAGCAAACCACACGAAAACCAAATGTAATGGTACAAGAGCAAGTGTCTTCTAGGGCTGGTCCCTTAGCCTCCAGGGGTACACCGCTTGAAGTTATTACAGACTCAAAGATGAAATAGTAACCAAGTTTGTATTAATGCATCAAGTAAAATTACAGTAGAGTAGTTCTTAGCGAGACTCGATGATCAAAGTTCTGATCTTAAAAGAAATTACATAAAAGCATAACAATATCTAACTCTCTCCCCCCTTGCCGAGCTAACAGTGCTGCCCGTTTTATAAAGGTGACGTTGGAGATATCTAAGTGTAGAAATAGATAAAAACAACAATCCCTCAGGATCAAGGATCCTGAGGGATTCGCCGAACTGTTAGTCCTCAGTCATTTCTTTTCTTTTCTCCGCCGAGCTGATATCTCCACTTCCTTTCCCAAGCTCATTCGCTTGGATTTTCTTTGCCTAGTTTGCATACGGTCTCCCATCAAAGGGACAGTGGTTAACCCGTCCTTGTCTTTTCCTTTGGAACGACAATTCCTCGTTTTTCCTCCCTCCTGCATAAGGAAATGACAATTGTCAGCGTTTTCATCTCGCATATTAATCTCACATGTTTTATTACAATTCTTTATCATTTTCCAAGTTCATGATGCAAAAAGGTTTGTAAGTTCTAATGAAAAGACGCTGAAATAATCATAAAAAACATACCTTCTTTAGTACTCCACACACCTTGCTGCTTACCCTTTTTCATTCCCTCATGAAAACATTGTAGTTGACGTGTAAGGCAGTGAGTGAGTAGGCTAGAGATGGAATCTCATGTGAAGGCCTACAACCATGATGCGTAACTAGGTATTCAAAGAAATGGCCTGTCTGACCCTTAGGCATCTCATACAGGGCTTGGTATCTGGGTGCAGGGTGCCAAATAATTGGACTTCGGAACCTATATCCTAACCAGGATAGCCCTACCCTCAAAATGATTTCACCATAGATGTGCAAGCGGTTGGCAGCTAATTTAAAATTCTCATACTTAAATGGTTCCCTGAGCTGGATATTCGGATTAGAGATTTGATACCGAAATTTAGATGCATCAATGGTAGGGTCTTTGATAGAGAAAAAGTATTCTAATCCCTACCAAATGATTGCCTCATGCATGGGTCCTAATGCTTCAATTACACCTGGAGTCTTCATGAGGTTTCTATGTTTTCTCCATAACTGTATTGGATCCGTAGGCTCAGCTCTTATCCATAAATCTAATCTGTTTTCTTGTCTTTGGAAAGCATTATAGGCTTTGAGCCATTTAATTTGATTAACCGCAAATGAAATAAATGCCTGTAATTGGATATCCCCAACAAAAGGGCCAGGTTTCAGCTCAGTCTCTTGTTCTAGTACAAGGTTATGTAAATAAAACTCACACAGTAGTCTCTGAACTTTTACCCCGTAGTGCTTACAGCAGTTTATAAAATCATTGATGGTGTTAATTTGTATGGGAGCACCTACTTTAACAGCCTTTATTTTCAATTGCAAATATCTTTCCATTAAAAACAAGGCATAATTCTTAGCAGGGGCTCTACATGCTAGGACGTCATTGTATAAAGAACATAAGGTATCCATCTGCTTGATAACGACATCTAACCTACGAGTTACCTTCGCGACTTTCTCTTGTTCCCTTCACCACCCTTCAAAGGCCTAGCTTTTGGATAGATTGACATTCCTAAGCTGTTGTTGTTGCTCTTCATACTTTTCTCGAGGGACCGTTTGCTCTCTAAGCTTTTCTGCTTCCTGTTGAGCTTGCTTCAAACCCTTTTGTAGGGTTACTGTTTTTGGGTATTTTTTCCATGCGGCAGTGGAGGCCGGGAGTTTTACTTGAACTTTCCTATTGCGTTGCTTTGATTTCATAACCCTTATCACTCCCGAAAGTGGTGCCTCCGTTTGAATTTCCTTATCACAGGTCAACATCTCATCCATTTCTATCTTAACGTGGATATCGGTCCATTGCTGTTGATGAGCCCCAAATTGGGTAACTTATCGGGCTCATTTTGCCTAATTGTCCTTGATAAATCCTTGTTCAATCCTCCATTTTTCATAGATTATGCATTTTTTTAGTATGTTTATGTCATTTGAACGAATAAGGGTGGTCACTCTACCTAGGAGGCTAATATGTGGCTATTTCAGGTTTTTGGACACATGTTGGAGCAAAACCGAGCAACCATGGGCTAGGTGACAGCTAAGTTTGAGGTGAGGATTCGTAGGGGGTTTGTCTCTGACATTAAATAGCCCTTCCTCGGGATCTCCACCCTCAACTCCGAGCTCACAGGCCACCAAAACGAATCCTAAAGGCAGCCAAGCAGATTTTGGAAAAGGTACTGTCTACTAGTAGTTGGGACAACCGAGTCCCTTGAATTTAGGAGGCCTGCTAGGCCCCTCATGATGTATAAATAAGAAGGCCTCAACCTTCGTACTTTACTTTGGAAACCATTGCATTTTATGCAATATAGTGCTATCACTTTCAGCTCGTTTTCTTGTAGCCATTGTGGCATAACTTTCGGTTGATGACTATTTTTTGATAATGACAAGCAGTCCTATTTTGTATCAGCTTTGAGTTCTTTATAGGAGTCGTAGCTCTTAGGGTTGGGCCCAACCTGAGAGCCAAGACCTCCTCTATGTACTGTTATTTTTCCTTTATGCATTGTTGTTTCTCCTTTTATGCATTTACAAACGTATTTCTGTTAGGCAGATTAAATTGTGTTGATTAACTAGGTCACTGTTTATGGTTAGAAATGCTTCTGATGTTTAGAATAGGTTGGTAGGATATCAACAGGAAAAAGCTCCAAAAAAAGGGGCTGGGATCAAAGTAACCTTGTTGTCCCAAAAAAAAACATTATTTTTGCTTTGCCATGCAATCACTAGTGTATGGTTTTCGTTTGCAAAAGTAGGTTACATGTTCAGATCTTTGAAATGTTTCATTGCACAGTTGATATATATGATTCCCTTGCAAATAAAGTTGTTCTTCATTTACTTTACTATTAGCTAGGTCAGATTAGGTAGGTATAACTAGGACGTTGATTACTTGCAAGTCTTTATTGGTTCAGTTGGAAATACACAGTGTAGAGCACCTCTACCACTTCTTCATCCACCCAAACTTCATCAGAACCACCTGTTCCATCTCCTAACTAGGTTTCTCGTCTCACGTTTGTCATCTTGCCCACGTAACCCTACCTTTTTGTGCAACCATTGTTTCAACCTTCTTTGATCAAATTCAACCATCTACACCTTCTCCCAACTCCATCCACCAGTCCCTGGGCCACTTCAGACCCCTATCCTACCTCCCTACCCATTCCTACATCTTTCCTCACTCATCCACCCTCCAAAATCCCATTTCTAAACATCCTGTAGAAATTTCTGAACATCTTGTAGAAATTCCTGAACATCCTGTAGAACCCCTGCAGACTTCCTGTAGAAGCTCACAAATGAGGTTTCTTGATAGCCAAAATTTGTGAAACTCTCTGGAAGGGTGTTAGGGACTCCTTAGACCCTCTCTGAACCTTCTCGACCTCTTCCAAGCATTTCTCCTCCTTGATCCACCCCTGCACAGTTAAGAACAGTGAAAGCATATGCATGATGAAACTGACGACTTAATCAAAAATACAAAAAGATGTTTTCTTCAGATAGAGGTAGTCTAGACACATGTATTGTACCTTCATAGAAGTAATGGCATCTCTTTTAGTAGTTTTCATTCTCTTCTTTGCGTCAGTAGGACTAGCTGGTAGAATTAGGGTTTGCTAGGGTTTGCGCTTTCCTTTACTTTTTCAATCTCTTTTCACAAATAGATTAGCTTCCTTCGAGTTAGCTTTCATCAATCAATTAAAAATCTTCTTCGAAGAGCTCATAGAAGTTGGCTTAAGCTCCTAGCGGACTTGTGCCAGCTGACCAAGTGACAGCTGCGGCAAGAGCTAGTACTTGTGCATATAGCACTGTCGCTTCCAAGTTTGTTACGAACTACCGGGTTGATAAAAGTAAAGATGGGAGTCCCAGGAGTTGCAGCATTATTGCTGCAATACTGGAGCCCACCATCTTTTTGGTGCCATTTCCAGGGAAGCATCAGAGTATTGGTGATTGTTGCTTTTCTTCCATTTTCTCCTACAACCTTCTGCTAAGTAGTTTATTTCATTTCCATTCTGCAATTTCATTTTCGCAAAAGTAGAGTAGACATTTCCTGCTTTCATAGATTAGCATTTCAATTCTGCAACCATAGCTTAGCATTTCAATTCCGCAATTTCAATTCTGCATGCATAGCTTAGCATTTCAATTCCTCAATTTCAATTCTGCAAAGTAGATTAGTCCTTTCCTGCTTTCATTTCAATTCTGCCTTTTCATTTCAGCAAGATAGTTAGTTGCAGTTCAATCTATTTTAGTTTTGCAGGTACCAACAGAGAAAAAACAAAAGCAATCAAAAGTCTTTCCATTTCATGCCTCATAGGAACAGAGATAAAACCGGAAAATTCTTACTCGACATCTCCATCACATCACTGAGTCAACCTTCTTTCTTCTCTGGTGACAGTGAGCCAGAAGAACCTATAGGCGAACCTCCTGAGATATACAAAGATCCTATAATAGATTCCAATTTGGTAGGGGTTGAAAATTCATAGGGTTGTTAAACCCTTGATTTTGTTGCCCCTGCCAAGGTCTTCTTGAAACAAAACAGAGAGATTCTACTGAATATGGATCTTCTTGAAAGACAGCTTTGAGCCTAGGAATTGAAGGACAATCCTTGGTCTCATGATTCTCTGAGCAAATCATACATGTTTCTACAACTTTTGAATCCAAGGTGCATTCCCTTAGAGCATGTTTCTTCCTACATTTCGAACAAAAGATGGCTACAGCATCAGTTTCTGCTTTCTGCTTGTTTTGAATTTTAAGGGTGTCTAGTTGTTCACGAAGGCTCCCTAAGATATCAATTGTGAATTCATCAAGAATATTGCCAATCTCTGCCCTACTTACTGATCCAGTTGCAGATTTTTTTGCCTTGATAAGAGAAGGACCTCTAGGCCCTTTTCCTATTTTAGGTTTTCCTCTCGAGAGATGGACACATAGTTCTACTATGTCACGAAGCAGAAGCTGAGAAATGTATCCCTTCCCCATCATGTTTAAAATATCTATCCATTCATCTCTAATGGCTTTCAATAAAAGGGCTTTCAAGGTTTTCTCATCTAAGTTGCTCATCTTTTCTCTCTTTAAGTTGTATTGAAATCTTTCAAGTAAATCCTCCAAGTTTTCATCTTCTTTTTGCCTCATTTTGAATACCTCATCCTTGTGATTGGTGGGAATGCAATAGTCTAGGTATCTATCCAAAAATGTTTGTTTCATATCATTCCAACTCCTAATAGATTGGGTGACGAATCCCATGAACCATTTCAAAGCAGCTCCCTTTAATGTTGAAGGAAACATTTTGAGTTTTTGAGAGTCTTCCATATAGTCATAGGTTCGGCACCTGACTTCAAACTCAAACAGAAATGTTTCAGAATCCTCACTTCGCAATCCATAAAAGTTGGGGAGGACAGATGGTGAGATGTTTTTCATCATTGTGTGAGTTTCCTCATCAACTATAGAGAATCCAAACGAGTTATCTCCTTCCCTATTTCTTCCATTATTACCTCCACCTCCACCATTGTTGTCTCCATTATTTCCACCTCCTCTACCTCTATCTCCAAATCCATTTACTACTTCCTCCGTCATGATGTTTTCCTCAGAGTCTTCTGGTTCTTCTATCAAGGGCGGATGAGAGAGAGTTTCTTCCTTTTCTTCTTCAGGTAATTCTACTTCTTTGATTACAATATGCTCTCCTGTAGAAGTGAAGAAACGGTCTTCTCCTAGATCAGATTTGGTAGATAGTGTAGGAGAATCCTCTAATTCAGCTGCTACTCCTTGAATTCCAGGAATCTTAAGGCTAGGAGTAGATGGTGGTGAATCTTGTCTATGCCTTGAAGAAGCTGGAGTTGTGAAAATCGAACTCTTGGCTCTAGCTATAAACCTTCCCCTAGAATCTCTTGCTCTATGCATGTCATTTTTTTCTCCTCAAGTTGGGCTAATAATTCTATTTCTGATCTTCCAGATCACACTAGGTGCAAGAAGAGAACATACTTAAGAAATTATTGAACCAATAACTCTCTTTTCTGATCCTCCAGATTAGACTAGGTGCAAGAGGAGAGCATACTTCAAGAAGTTATCAATTTTTCCCTTCTTTTTGTTGTTGTTTTTTTTAAGAAATTGGCTCCCTACTTACACTTCCCCAGCAATGGCGCAAAAATGTTTGGCCAATTTAGTGTGTCCTAAATTTCTACATTAATTGTCCATCCGGGATTCGTAAGTTGACGAAGTGTGGCGCACTATATGTGCAAGATAACCTATTTCTTACTTTTGTCATTTTTTATTTTTATGTTGTTTTGGGGATTTTTATCTTTGTTTATGGAATTTCTATTCCGAAATTTCTAGAAGGCAAGTATGGTTATAATTTTTACGACAATTATGTCCTTTATAAGGGTTCCCAAAACTTAACACTTTAGAAGGTCTTAGAACATACTAGTGAAAAATAACACGTGAATCAAGAATGAAAAGATGCTGCTAATTAAACAAGTAATTGAACTAGTGATTATGAAACTATCATCTCTGCTGTTGTCTAAATACAGAAAATTGTTTTAAGCTATTGCACTCAATGAAATCAAAGATTGCAAAGAAAGTAAAACTAAAATCAAATTACATCATCCATATTTCAATCCCTCACCAGTTAGTCTAGCCATGGCTTTCGGATGTAACCGTCAATGAAATGAGCAATCCAATTATCTAATTGCAAAAAAGTAAACTAAGATCAAATCACAACATTCATATTTCAATCCCTCGCCAGTTAGTCTCACTATGGCTTTCGGAGGTAAATGTCAATGATATGAGCAATCAAATTATCTAATTGCAGAAAAGTAAACTAAAATCAAATCACAACATTCATATTTCAATCCCTTGGCAGTTAGTCTCGCTATGGATTTCGGAGGTAACTATCAATGAAATGAGCAATCCAATTATCTAATTGCAGAAAAGTAAACTAAAATCAAATCACAACATTCATATTTCAATCCCTTGCCAGTTAGTCTCACTATGGCTTTCGGAGGTAACTATCAATGAAATGAGCAATCCAATTATCTAATTGCAGAAAAGTAAACTAAAGTCAAATCACAACATTCATATTTCAATACCTCGCCAGTTAGTCTCGCTATGGCTTTCGGAGGTAACTGTCAATGAAATGAGAAAGTTGATTTCTAACTAACCTAACGAAGCAAATAAACAAAACTGAACTCAACAAAATAGAACTGGAATTAAAGAAACTAAGAAAAGAAAAGTCAGCAGAGGATTAATCCCATGTCATTATTCATTGTGAAAATTATATGCAGATGTCCGGGCTGCCTACTCTATCTTGAAACATGCACACACTAATCAACGTTATACAAAGCTTTTAAAATCATGAACAATATATACACAAATGAATAACTATAAAACATATGCAGTGAGAATAAAGAAACGATGCACGAAGACTATACAACAACAAAGGAAACAAAACCTCAGTGTGCAGGGCCCCCCTGAACAACCTCGGCCAACAGGCTATCAATCCAAAATCACGTTTATGCAAGCATGTAGAACAGAGTCTTCTTATATATATCTCAAAACACAGTTACAACAATAAACTAATGTCACAGCACAGTGAGTTCTTAACAACAAAAATTACATTCCAAAGGCTAGCTACTATGCGTATAAGAACGCGTTATTTATAACAAATGTTTCATAACTGTTTTTCTGTAAAACTACGTGAACAGAGGACACGTGAAAAACAACGTCCATGGATTTAGAATCATGGTCGCCGAGATTAGGAAATATATTGAAAGCGACTGTTGTATCCACATCGTGGTCAGCCTATAGGTGTCAGCGTGCCTCCAGAGATCTAGAAACGGCCACGAAAGGCTTCACGTGCTTGAAAATGGAGTCCTGTTATCGTAGGACTCTCTTGTTTGACCATCGCTTGACCACCATTGACCACGGCCTTCTTTGATGAATCCAGCTGGACCAATGGGACCTGACCCATGTCCGGGTCATTTCCAACTTGTCCATGTGGCTTGCTTTGCCTCGTGACACCTACAACCTGTAGTTTAACAAAACCTGCTGTGGAAAGTTGAACCAGCTGCGGAAAGTGACAAGATTCCACAGCTCATAAGCAAAAATCTAGTTCAAACAACAAACACAAGGTCATAGTTAAAAAACCACTTTAAATGCTCTTTTATGCCTAATATGCAATGATGTTGATAGCTTAGGAGGTCCAGGTGAATGGAAAGAAGCTAGAAAAATGTGTAGGAAAGGTGCAAGTTCGGGGCTCAACAGATGTTACCCCTCCCATTGGAGCAACCTAGGTACTCTGCCCAACACTAGATCTGAATCATCTGCCAGGGAAGCAACCCTGAACTAATCCATTTCTATTAACCCTGAGATGTAGGAAAGGATTGCTAACCTGGAAGCTCATGCGAGGGTGTTAAGCCACAAGGTGTGCTTCGAAGAGGTGGTAGCGGAATTTGAGTGGATCCTCGACCCGATGCAGGAAAGGAATTCT
Source organism: Pinus taeda (assembly GCA_000404065.3). Taxonomy (NCBI): domain Eukaryota; kingdom Viridiplantae; phylum Streptophyta; class Pinopsida; order Pinales; family Pinaceae; genus Pinus; species Pinus taeda. The sequence continues at coordinate 55,995 of APFE031674420.1, read as the reverse complement.
AACTAAGGCAAGGGAGAACCTGTATACTTGCGCAATTGACCTCTCTTGGCAGCTTAAAAAAATCCTTTGTTTTGAGATGTAGGAGGAGGAATAAATTTTCAAGGATGTGGAAGATAACATTGATGTGCTTATGGACAAGTTTGTGGTCTATGTGGAATCAGTGCACCATTGTGTATTTGTTACTAGGGAATCTACGCACTACACAATGTTAAAGAAGTGTGCTGCCACGGGTGTCTACTCATCAGTCGATGGATCTACCATTGTCAAAAATGAGGAAATAGGCGCTTCCTCCATTCATCTGGTGGCCCTTGTTGTGCAGGAAGGCAACACCTAAGAGCTACCCATCAACCTCAACGATTACCCTATGGAGGGCAATCCTTAGTGCCCGGGGCAGACATACTTTTTGCTATGTTCCTCGCTTAGGATTTCGTTCGTCGAAGAGCTCTCATCGGCATGAAAAGCATCGACAATAAGGAATTTTGGGACCCTCCATCACTGTCACCCCTCCCTTTTGCATCATGGGAGATATTCTCAACATGGCTATTTTTTGTAATTTTTCTTAGAACATCTCAGAAATTCTATCTCCTTTTGTAAGCTTCAATGTAAAAATTGCTCTATCTAAAGCTATGAAGGCTTGTGTTGTTCACTCTAGTGACGGAGCGTTTTTCTCACACAACCCAACTTTTTGAAAAACCAAATTTGTGAAGTAATATAATCTATCTTATTCACAAAAAAATACACCCCAAATTTAAAGAAAGAAAAAAAAAAATTAGTCAAAGTACACTAAAAGGTGAAAACAACCATATCAATCTCTAAAAAAAATACAATTGATCGGTGCTGAGGGATGGACATTGTTAGTCTCTACAAATGGTTCATCCAAAAAAACATATTGTAACTTTGAGGTACATGTAAACCAAGGGTTATGTGGGCCTTCAGCTGGTTTTAAGACATTTAAAAGCTTTGAAATGAACAAATATAAGGTGGTTGAGTATCCTATTCAAGTGATCAAGTGAATAGAAATCTTTATTTTGTCTAGACAGTGAAGGTTGATACAGAAGTCCATGAATCTGCACTGGATGCTTAGACACAACCTAGAATATGAACCATTACTATCACCCTTAAATTCCAACAGTGTATAAGAACTTTCTCTGTGAAAATACCCTAAAGTATGTTCACTATGTGGGTAAATCATTGCGGGAAGAAACAAGGGGAGGGAATGTATTCATAGGATTCACATACTCCAATTGGACTTGGTTGTCCATGCTTGAAAACATAAACTTCAATGAAGGTTGTTTAATTCAAGACTTTAATACTTCAAAAAGTTGGCAAGAACAAGAATGTGACCATTATAGATATTTTACACTTGTCGAATATGCCAAAGAGAAACATTGAATATGACTTTGTTGTGTGTTGTTGAAGCTTACGCCATTCCTCCTAATTTTTTTATAACCACACCTTTGGCTTGTTATGCATGCGGTTGGGGTGCTAGGTTGGAGAAACAAATGTTCCAACACACGAATTGACCACTTGGGGTGTTTTTCAGCTCCTAGTTGATTTTTAGTCCCTGTAGGATGTCTGTAAGTATCAATGCGCCAACCCCAATTCCATAACTAGAACTTGGAGGTCAGGTCATGTCATAGTAACACTCGTCTCATGTTTACCCTAGTGAGCTGGTGAATTTGGAAAATGTGGGTGGAGGCTTTACACCTAGGCCATATTCATAATTAGAAATATATTTTTTTTTATGATGCATCGAAACACTTCTTGGTTTACCAAATATATGTATATATACACTTGTTTATAATATCAAGCTCCTCCCTTAACTCAACCTCATGATATAATAAAGGTTCCATAACATTTAAGTCGACTTACCCTTGGTGTTTGTTGATGCATTTCTAGTTACAAATGAGAACTCATTCCTTGGGAAATTTGTTTGACCATGTGTGACACATTTATAGCATTCCAAATGTATTAGGCCATATGCACTTCGAGGGTGTATATTCCACATATACTGGGTCATGTGGCCTATTAGAACTTGAATGACTTGGATCGATTAAAAGGTTTTGGAGGGTTGGAATCTACTTGAGAGGCGATTAGAGTAACTAATATAAGCCTATCCCCCCTCTCCTGACTCCATTGTCATTTGTGTTGGTTTAGTTTTGTGTTTCTAAGCTTTGCATCGGTCAAGGGTTTGAAGGGTTTTTCCTTTCCTTGACTTTTTGGTTGCAAAAACCTTCCTTCATTTCCATGGTCACAGAGGGAGTTTACACAATTTTTTTTCATTTGTTTCCATTATTGAGTAAACGAAAAGGAGGTATTTTTCTTATGGCGCTAATGTTGTAACTTGTCCTGCAGGTATGACCATATGATACATTTTCTCAGAAATTTTATGAGTTCTTATTATTGGGTTTGATATTCCATTTATTTATTTTCTACTTATTCATATTCTTCTCACTTAGAAGTGTTAACTATCACTCCTCTATTATGGTTGTATGTTTAGGGTGGACTATTTGGATGATCCCCCATTCTCTTCTCTATCAACCTTTTCTTCCATTAATCCTTGTCTCCCCTCTTACGTGTTGACCAAACCAACATGCCCCTCGAGGGCATAGGTTGTATGGGGATTTTCCTCCACCTAGGAAAACCATAATAAACCTCCCTTCCTACTATGTAAGACTAAACGAACTCATGGAACTGGTAACACATTAAATGAAATTTCCCAAGTCTAATTAGTTCCTAAGAAACTCCTCCTCAGACCTCTAAATCCATGTCGACTCCTCTCATCCCAACCACTATGTTTACATTTCCATAATATTTACATGAATTATGATTCATAGTAACCTTTATGAGAGGGGTATCAAAAAGGGTTGTCACAGTATTTGTTGGCGTACATGCACATTAACATAGCATGAAGCACACTTAACTTTAGTTAGCTTTAGTTCTTGCATGCAATTAAGCTTAACTTAGCTACTTTATGTATTGATTCCTTTATCACTATTGCATATATAATATTCATTCTCTCTTCTAGTTTTTATTAATCCTTGCAAGTTTATGCAAATATTCTTTGGTTAGTTTCTTACCTGTGCACACTCTAATAATTTAACACGGTATCAGAGCGATGAGGGGACGAGAGATGGTGCACGCACAATTTTTTGTAGGTTTGAAAATCAAAGCATTGGAAACTACTAGTAGATTAAAAGTGTAATAACTTTTCACAAATTGAAAGTGTCAAAAACTGTCAGAGAATCGAATTGGTGAAAGAATAGAATTCTCATTTTCCACCATTCTCACTCCGTACAATCACTATGAATGGAGGTTGACTATTTTGCTTCATCTTAGGAGAAAAGGCTTGTACCATATAGTTATGGGAATTGTGACGAAACCAATTAAGGCTTTATTTAGTTTTAAGGTTTGCACGCACTTAAGCTTAGCTTAGCTACTTCATGTATTAATTTTTTTATCACTATTGCATTTATGTATTAATTCTTTTATCACTATTGAATACCCAAAATTCATTGTCTCTTCCATTTTCTCAATTCTTGCAAGCTTATGCAATTATGTCTTTACTTGTGCAAGCTCTAATAATTTAACAATATTGACTCAATTTATTGTAACAAAGGCTATTAACAAATTAAGAATCTCCATAATAAAATGAGGATATTCATGGTTAAAAATATAGTTACATGTTTTATTAAATGTATATATATGTTTAACTTACATACTGAATTTTTTATAATAATAAAATAATTTTAAAATAAATTATAATCTAATTAAATTTTAAATTTATCAACTGAAATGTACATGTTTAATGCTTATCAAAAATTGATACTATGGAATTACTAACCATGAAATTTAAATAATTATTCCATTATCAACAATTTTATAAGCCACTCTATATACAAAAATATATAAGTATATATATATATATAATTAAAAATAAAATTATACTAAACCATTCAGAAAAATGCTCCTTTCAAACCTATAATTAGAATTTTATAAATAAAAAAAAAACAATAATAAATAAAAAAAAAATTATAAACATAATATACTCTTAACCACATTGACAAACACCTTGCGCTCATCTCAGGGTTTTAGATTACAATTTAAAGCAATGTACACTAAAATAACTGTCTCTTTCATCCATGTGGTACAACTACTGCTACCTCTAATGTCAATTCCATGTGCTCAGTGAACGGCCGTAATACCTAATGTCAATTCCATGTATTCTGATCGAAGGAGCAGGTGACACAGTTGTAAACTAAACGGGTATTGAATCAGTTTAATGAACGTGTATTGAAGCAGTTTAATGAATAGAGATTTGGTGTTTTCCCTATGAAATAAATGAATTTAACACTTAAAAAATCTATAACTAAAATATTTTTTAATTTTGAAAAAGATCTATGCTTATGGGAATACACGCATATTTAAAAAAGAAGAAGAAGCAGAACTGGTATTAGTCAAAGTAAACTAAAAAGGAGCAAACGCCCATTTCATTGGCTAATCAAACATGCAACTGAAGGAACAAACGCCCATTTCAATCACTAATCAAACATGCAACGCATCTGGGCAAATGGTCCATTTACAAGGAAATATCGCAACTTTGAGGTACATGTAAACCAAGGTTTAGGTGGGTTTTATGACATTCAAAAGCTTTGAAATGAACGAAGTTAAGGTGCGTGTGTATCCTATTCAAGCGAACAAGTCAGGACTGGAATTTGATGGTTTCTCTTGCATGCATATGCAGGGAAAGAAATTCAGCATAGGATAAATCATCTAAAGAAGGCTTACTCCTGGATAGGGGGCTCATCATGATCTCAGAGTTTAGCCGTCCTGACCGATCGAACTTCTATCACTGATCTTATATGGACTTGGATGCTTACCCTCCATTTTGATACTTCATGATTTCAAATTTCTTTTCTTTAAGTTGCACGTCATAATCGGTGGTTTAAACAGAGGTCAAATTAGAGAATCTGCGCAGATCTATTTTTGTGGGTTGGTGTGTAATCTATTTTTTGGGTTGCTATGTAGCTAAACTAGTGAGTTATTGTACTTTATTCTTCCAAATATTTTTTCTTTAAAATTTTGCATAACACAACACAAAAACCTACCTTTAATTTTTTATTATTATCAATTTTCAAAGGACAAGCCAGATAAATTCGAAATTCCACGCCTGGAACACATGAATACAAATCTTGATTTTGTCCAGACAGCGAATGTCGATATGGAAGGCCCCGCCCAGATTTGATTTGTCGACTTTCAGTACACAACCGGAATTTATTAGTCTGCACTGGGTGATTAGACACGGCAGAGAATAAAGAACCGCTGCTGTCACCCTTAAATTCCAATACACTATAATAACTTTCTCTATCAAAAATCTCGTAAAGTATGTACACTAGATGGGCAGGTTCTAGCGGGAAGAAAACAGAGGGAGGGCGTGTATTCACAGGATTCACATACTCCAGTTGTACACAAACTTGAACGAAGATTGTTTAATTGAAGACTTCAACAATTTAATAAAGTTGGTGGGAACAAGAATGTGACTATCATAGATAGTTTAAACTTTACACGCGTGGAATATACCACGGAGAAACATCGAATATGACCCTGTTCCGTGTCTCTGAAGTTGGATTTAGAGACCTCTAATTACAATAATTTAGGTTGGACATGCGTGCATTATGATTATGATATGATATCAAATACTGTTAGCAAGATTACATTTACATTATGTAATGATTAAATATGACAAATAATGTGATTAATTAAGTTATGGCATTAAACGTATTTAAATAAGGATTTGGATACAAATACATATAGAATAATGTTGATCAATTATAATTGTTAATGGACCGATTATAATTGATTGAAATAATAGCAGTAATAAATATGGACACCCAAATTTCGGCTGCCCTAGGATTGGGGCTGAAATTTAGCTATCAATTGACAGCCAAATTTCTGATGCCCTACGATTGGGGCTGAAATTTAGCTGTCAATTGACAGCCAAATTTCGGCTGCCATAGGATTGGAACTGCTATAAAAGGGCTGAGTCTCCAAGGCTTGCAACTACTCAGAAAAATAGTGTGCTCCATTGAAGACTTGATACGGATAGCAAGAGAAAATGATTGCAAGTTCTTGGAAGGATTCAAGAGCCAACAACTCAAGTCAAGTAAGTTCCGCTGTGCATTATTTTCAATTTCTTACAAAGGAGTAGATCTTGATTAGGGTTCAAAGTAATTAGGAAAACCCACAAAGTAAATCTAACAATTGGTATCGGAGCACCCTTAGGTAAGAATCACAGTTTATTTCGATTTTAAATGATTCTCTGTCCGTAAATATGAGATTACCTGAATGACTGCCCTCGCGCACTTGCTGTTAGCATCATCCGTAGCTTCATCGTGTTCCTCCCTAAAATCATGGCTGTACATCTTTCCTCGGACTTACCCAGATGGTAACACCTGTATGAAAGTTATAAACTTTGACATGTACGTTAGATTAGCACATCTGATATTTTTCTGTTTATTCCTTACTTTCAAATACGGTAATCTTGAAATATTAAGATATCCTATTCTAATGGAATAATCTTCAAAATGAGTTTCTTTGGTTTTGTCTAAGTTTTCGCTTCGAAAATTATGATCTGTTTTCCGTATCTGATAAAAGGAAATAACATCATTGAAACGTCAGGCTTATTTGTTTAAAGAAAAGAATAGTTGAATGACAGAAACTTTCTTTTTTGAATGAAAATAATATTTCATTTCCAGAGGAGGTCCGGCTTTTATTCAAGTTTTAGTTTTCGAAATTAGATCTATTTTGTGTCGTCCTTTTTTTCTTTTTTTTTAAACACGATTTATAAAAGGAATCATGGAAATATACACAAGCTAATCTCCAGGAGCTGATTTCTCAGCGTCGAGAGGTTTTGCTGCTTTTCCTTTAACTTCAATTTCAAAATTTTTAAATATCTTTGTGATTTGATTGTTCTTTTAATTTGTTTATGGAAGGAAACCCGGGAACCATATTATGCTGAATTTCATTTAGCAGTTGTTCAGGCGGTATTTGTGTTAACCACGGTTTTCTCGTGGAGACATTTTATTTTTAAATGTAAAAATATCGGTCTCACGAGCTCTCTTGTATCACATTTTTTCCCTTTTCGATGTACACTACTGGGCTGACATTGTGCCTATTTTCATATTTTTTTTCGCCTTTAAAATTTGAAGGGATGGACAGTTGGACTCATGAACTGTCCGATTCCTCGTTATTTTTGGGTATCTTTGAATTTTTACAGGAGGTAGTTAAGGGATCCACGTGGGTATTTTATAGAAAATTTTCCGGTAGCACTCGAGTGATCTGACCGCTGGCATTCTGTTACAAGTTGAGATAGGAAACTATCACAACTTATACTTGCCAAAGTGTTAGTATTTTTAGTCTGTCGTGATCCAACCAGAGTCGTTTAATGATATAAGATATGCGTTTTAAGATTCCAAATTAATCCAATCTTGCTTAGAGGGAACATAGGAAAGGCAAGAATATGATCCAGGATCAAAAGTCTTAACTACTTGCTTGGGTTCGCTTAACTCGTTGGTTGGTTTTGGGTGAGATGTGAGGCGACTCAACTTTGGATTAGGAATATTTCTTAATGCATGTTTCTTTTCAATTAGAAGTATGGATGTGTGGGGTTATAAAGTTGAATGAAAAGGTTTTGGGAATAAGATATAGAAATTTTTTAAATATTTTAGTATATATATTTTTCCATTTATTAGGACATTTTGTATATGGATTACATTAGAGTTTGGAAATATTTATTCAATTTAAAACTTTTCCAAAATGTTTTAATAATGTGTTTGTCTTTACATAATGGCCAATCTGGTATTAGTTACAGGTAATGGTAAACTCAATTTATTTATTGTGATCCAACGTTGAATGGGTAAATCAGATTTGAAATTGTGATTGTATCATTTAGTATGGCTCTGTGTTTAGCCAGATAATTGAAATATTTGTTTCAGCCAATTGTAAGTGTTTAATATACATGAGTTGGATCAATGTCCTGTCTAAGATTTCGTTTTACAATGGATGGAAAACAATTGCTGAAGTGTAGCATATAATCCAGTTGGGATTCATGGAAATGAAATCGTGGTGGTAATGTGAATCTTATCTAAACTTTTAAATTAGTTTGATTTCAAAAGGGAACTACGCTTCAAAATATGTGTAGTTTTTCCTTCATAATCTTGCCATCCATTACCCAGATTTTAAGTCTATGAAAATTCAAATTCATTGAACATATGCTCATTATGATATGGAAAGAAAAGTCATGAAAAGAAGAGATATACTGAGTTGGTTATATTCTATTTTATAATGATGCTAAATAATTTTATGCGAACATCAATGATTGCCATGATTGCCAGGATATAATGATGCTAATCATGGCAACCATAAAATTATTTAGTATTCTCTAAATAAATTATTTAGTGTTCTCTAAGTAAATTGTTGAAGCATTTCTAAAAGGTAATCATTGTAGAAATTGCTAAAGTTTTACTAATTTTGGAATCTAACTAAAGGCGTTTTTTAAATATACATGTGTTGTTTTCACATGAGTCAAGCATTGATGTTCGCAAACGAACCGCTCTCTGTAAGACGATTGTAAAGATGACTCATGACAAGTTAAAATGACGTGCTGACAATGGACGTGGGTGTTAACTTTCCCAAAGGAGGGTTGGCGCCTGCTAAGTTGTTTGGTGCATAAGGGTAGTGTATGAAAATTAGTTGCAACACACATGGAGTAGCGATGGTCGTTATTTCATGGATATGTTAGTCTGACCCAAAGGTAGATTGACAAAAAGGTTGCATGTTTGTACTTTATTCACTACACCAAAGTGCCTGAAGGTAATGATTGCACCCAAAGGTGTTTCATTATTGAATGTTTTTTGAGCTAAAGTTTTAATGGAGCAAATAGTTTTACACATGCCTTTAGATAGATTTTAGAATTATGATTAAGAATCAAATCGTGACGCATCGTATCTAAAATATTTCCTTGTTCCTGAATTTTTCAGATCTAAACATAATGTCAAGTCTAAGTCATATTAAGCCCCTCATGGGGAACAATTTCAAACCTCTTGCTTTAGTTTGTTCTGAAGTTAATTTAAGTTCTGTATCTAGATATATTTGGTGGATAGATTTAGGTGCAACGACTAACATCAGTATGTCGATACAGGGTTGCCTAAGCCATCGCAAGCCAAGTGAGGCAGAGCGCTACGTTTATGTAGGAAATGGCAATAAAGTAGAAGTGGAAAGCATAGGAAAATTTAGATTATTATGTAAGACAGGATTTTATTTAAGTTTTGATGCTTTAGTGGTTCCATCTTTTAGAAGGAACCTAATTTCTATATCTTATTTGGACAAAAATGGTTATGTATGTTCATTTGGTAATGGAAATTTCAGTTTGTGTCAAGATTCTAAGCTTCTTGCTTCTGGTATCCTGTCTTCTTATGATAATCTTTATTTTCTAGATATAGACACTTCACATTCAGAGGCACTGTATATAGATAATAGGAAACGTAAATTAACTTGCGAGAAATCTGCAACATTATGGCACAAGCGATTAGGACATATCTCTATGAAAAGGATAGAACGTCTTGTGTCTAATGATATTCTCCAACCTTTAGATTTTACAAACTTAAGTGATTGTGTAAATTGTATAAAGGGAAAACAAACTAATAAACGTAAGTATGATGCAAAAAGATGTAATGATGTCTTAGAATTGATTCATACGGATATCTGTGGTCCTTTTCCAAAGGCTACAAGAAATGGTGACCGTTACTTTATCACATTCATAGATGATTATTCAAGATATGGTCATATTTACCTAATAAAAGAAAAGGCGGAAGCATTAGACATGTTCATAAAGTTCAAAACGAAAGTTGAGTTACAACTTAACAAATGTATAAAGTCCATTCGTTCTGATCGTGGTGGTGAATACTACGGTCTTTATGATGGATCAGGAGAACAGCGTCAAGGTCCCTTTGCAAAATACTTAGAGGAATGTGGAATTGTGCCTCAGTATACGTTGCCAGGTTCGCCTGCAATGAATGGTGTTGCTGAGCGACGAAATCGCACCCTTAAAGACATGGTGAGAAGTATGATTGCTCGTACAACTCTACCTGAGAATTTGTGGGGAGAAGCCTTAAAGACTGCAGCATACATACTTAATAGAGTGCCTACTAAAGTAGCTAACAAGACCCCTTACGAGTTATGGGTTGGGCGCAAGCCTAGCTTGAATCATTTGAGAGTTTGGGGATGTCCATGTGAAGCTAGGCCTTATAAGCCAAGCGAAAAGAAACTGGACAAAAGAACCGTTAGTTGTTACTTTATAGGCTATTCTGAATGATCTAGGGGTTTCAAATTCTATAATCCAACAGAACATACAGTTTTCGAGTCAGGAAGTGCAATTTTTTTTTAGGATAATGAGTTTGTGGGGGGAGATATGACAAAAGATAGTATTTTTGAAGAAGAAGAGACGAATGCGAATGAGACTATGGACCAAAGTCCTAGCTTTGTTCAAATTCTGATTGCGTTTAGAAATACATCTTTTGACAATGTGCAAACTTCATCATCCCAAACAACTCAGTTAGAAACTCAACATGGAATAGAGAACACAAATGGACCTGAACCCAACCCAAAACCTCACATTGACATGACAAATGTTGATGGCCTAGGGCCTGTGGGAGATTCAGAAGTTGGTAATGATGTTCCTCCTCCTGTTGAAGATCAAGTTGTAAATGAACCTCAAGAAAATCTAGAGCCTGTGCCAATTAGGAGATCTACTAGAGAGAAAAGATCTACACAATCAAAGGATTATGCATATCTTCAAGAACATGAGTTTGACATTGGCATGTTTGAAAATGAT
>APFE031674420.1:28172-44554 GCA_000404065.3 Pinus taeda | reverse complement strand
TAAGTTCTGTGGGAGTAAATTTATTTTCTTGGTTTTATATGTAGATGACATATTGCTTGCCAGTAACGATAAGGATATGTTGCATCAAACTAAGATTTTTTTATTTAAGAACTTTGAAATGAAAGATCTTGGTGATGCATCATTTGTTCTAGGGATTGAAATACTTAGAGATAGATCTCAAGGTATTCTGAGGTTATCCCAGAGGAACTATATCGATAAGATTCTAACAAGATTTGGCATGCAAAACAGCAAACCAGGAGATACCCCTATATCAAAAGGAGATAAGTTTAGTCTGAAACAATGTCCCCAAACTGACTTAGATAAAAACCTCATGAAAGATATTCCATATGCCTCAGCCATGGGTAGCATCATGTATGCACAAGTATGCACACGTCCGGATATTGCGTTCATTACCGGAATGCTAGGGAGATATTTGAGTAACCCAGGTATGGAACACTGGAAGGCAGCCAAGCGAGTGTTGAGATACCTAAAGAGAACAAGGGACTATATGCTCACGTATCGGAGGTCGGAACAGCTCGAGTTCATTGGATATACCGATTCTGATTTTGGATGATGTGTCGACAGCATGAAGTAAACATCAGGATACATCTTTATGATGGCAGGTGGTGCTGTGTCATGGAAGAGCGCTAAACAGTCATTGGTAGCCTCCTCCACTATGGCAGCTGAATTTGTTGCATGCTTTGAAGCATCTAATCATGGCGTATGGCTGAAGAACTTCGTCACAAGTCTGAAAATTATGGATTCTATTCAGAAACCACTCAAATTATTATGTGACAACAATTCAGTGGTGTTATACGCAACCAACAACCGAAGTTCGTTAAAGTCGAAGTACATTGACATTAAGTTTTTCGCTGTAAAAGAGAGAGTGCAGAATAATGAATTATGTATAAAACACATAGGTACAGACTCCATGATTGCGGATCCTCTTACTAAAGGATTACCACCCAAGAAGTTTCACCAACATGTTGCTTGCATGGGTGTAATATCTGTTTAGGATGATTAGAAAATGTGGGAGTCTGAATATGTTTTAAGTTTTGTTTTTGATGTTCTATGTAATGCAATTGTAAACATTTTTGATAATATATACAAGTTGCATTCAGTTTCAGTTTCATTATTTCTTTCTTTAAAGTTTAAATTTTTGGCCTCATACAGTAAAGTAAAGGTGACTCAATTAGAAATAGGCACGTCTAATCACACTTGCGTGTAATTTCTAAACTATATGTCCAAATCAGATTCGTGTCATTCAGTTATGTTGGCAGCGTGATTTATGTTAGTTTAGTTGCGAATAAAGGTGACAAATGCCGCTTAATTCCTTTGTTAGCATAATTGATGGACGGAATTGTTTAAGAAATACGATAAGTAAAGACAGAAAAGTTGCATGCAATAAAGTTAAGGATATATAATCAAAAGGTTGTACTTGTCCATGTGGGAGATTGTTTGATTTAGAGACGTCTAATTACAATAATTTAGGTTGGACATGCGTGCATTATGATTATGATATCAAATACTGTCAGCAAGATTACATTTATGTAATGATTAAATATGCCAAATAATGTGATTAATTAAGTTATGGCATTAAACGTATTTAAATAAGGATTTGGATACAAGTACATATAGAATAATGTTAATCAATTATAATTGTTAATGGACCGATTATAATTGATTGAAATAATAGCAGTAATAAATTTCTTGACAATCGAAATCGGCTGCCCTAGGATTGGGGCTGAAATTTAGTTGTCAATTGACAGCCAAATTTCGGCTGCCCTAAGATTGGGGCTGAAATTTAGCGGTCAATTGACAGCCAAATTTCGGCTGCCATAGGATTGGGACTGCTATAAAAGGGCTGAGTCTCCAAGGCTTGCAATCACTCAGAAAAATTAGTCTGCTCCATTAAAGACTTGATACTCTATCAAAGGATTGCCAGAGAAAAGGATTGCAAGCTCTTGGAAGGATTCAAGAGCCAACAACTCAAGTCAAGACCAGGAGCTTTAGAAGATGAAAAGTAAGTTCCGCTGTGCATTATTTTCAATAAGTTCCGCTGTGCGTTATTTTCAATTTCTTACAAAGGAGTAGATCTTGGTTAGGGTTTAAAGTAATTAGGAAAACCCAGAAATTAAATCTAACAATAACAGGCCAAACTCTCCTGGAGATAAGAGAGTGGGATGTTTGGCATTAGAAATTGGAACTGTGACTTCTAACTCATAGGAGTATGTATGTCATTAACATTCTTGTCAGTGTATAAAGTTTCAATGGGCAAGTATTACTTCAAAGTTCAGAAGCTGTTTTCAGAGTTCAATGAATGCTGATTTGGGATGTTCCGTTATGTGTATCTGTCAGCATGTAATATTCTAAGAGCCTCCATTTTGCCATTCATGTAACATTACGCGAGCCTCCATTGTGCCATTTTCTGATTTCAATTAATGGCCGTTCAAATGTAGATGGCAGAGTCTACAATATTTTGGAAATCTGGTGTACATCAGTGAAATCCAATAAAGTCGATTGTTTAACTTTATCTATCAAACTTTCAATACTGAAATCAATTAACACTTTACAAATTTTCAAAATTCTGAGATCAATTAATACAGCTCTCACCATTTACTCTAAGTTTGATGATACTTTAATGAATGGTTGGTTAAGAATTCTGAGATCAATTAATACAGCTCTCACCATTTACTCTAAGTTTAGTGATACTTTAATGAATGGTTGGGTCTCGACAATATGTATGGGATTTTAAGTACATAACGCACCCTCTTTTGAAATGCTTTATCCTCAAAAACATAAAATGAAATGCCTTATCCTCAAAACATAAAATGACACGAAGTAATGTGATTACCTTAGTCTTTCACATCGTTGGCACACTCCCTGATTATACAACCATCGATATGTGATCTTACTTAGTGATGATATGCACTGGCATCTTTCCTCATAATTCTTGTGTATCATTTTCTTGATTTTTGTTTCTCATGGTAATGTGGAGGTTTACATAGTTTAATTGTTTTTATTTTTATTTTTGTTGAGTGGTTCTTTAGTTTTGTTTTCAATTTGATGAGGAATGCACTTTTACATTTAAAGGTTTATTTTTGGAGAAGATGACTTTTTTATAATTTTTGTGTATCATTTTTTTATTTTTGTTTTAATGGTGGTGTGAAGGTTTATTTGGCTCAATTGTTTTTATTTCATTTTCATGTGGTGTGGAGGTTTACATGGCTCAATTGCTTTTACTTCAACCATTTTTATTTTTTATTTTATTTTTTATTTTATTTTTTTTTTCTAGTAGCTCTTCAACTTTGTCTTCAATTTGTTTAGAAAATACATTTTTACATTTAAAAGTTTATCATATAGAATATGACTTTATGGAAGAGAAGTATTAAGATTATTTTTGCATCTTCCAAATCTTATTTTTATTGATTCTTCTTTTTCTTCTTGCTTACATAAATATTTTTTTCTGCAAAAAATGTTATTAGATTAATTCTCCTTCATATTTTTCTTATAATTTGGAGAAGATTTGGATTGTACAATATTTTATAATAAACTTTTCTTCTTATAACACAGTTTTATAAACCCATTTTATTAAAAAAAAATGTGTTTAAAGATACTAGCGAATTTATCCCAAAAATAACATCATCTCCTCATATATAAATTAATAGATAAATTTGAATTAATAAATAAACATACAAAAATTTGAATTGATAAATAAACATATGCTTCTCCGAAATAATTGTAATTTTTCCATTGAAACAACATTTATGTAGCTAGGAGTGCAAATCGGGTGTATGGAAACAATTATTTGTTCCTTTGAAGTTGTATTTACACTTCAAATATAAAAAAAGTTTCCCTTAAAAAGTTCATCCTTCTTTGATTTATTTCTCATCTACTTAAAAAAATTGGTTCAAGTATGGGGAATTTCTTTCTTCTATCAAAATTGTGATACCAAACATAAACTTTATGTTTAAATTCAAGAAAAATATTCTCCAAAAATGATGAACCTATTTTCTTCTTAAATTTAATTCCCCACTTTGCAAGGTATTTTTTTCTAGAAAAAGATGGAATAGAGAACCTATTAAACTTAAAATTGGACAGATCTTCTTTTGTCTATTTTGAAGCTGGAATATAACAAAAACTTAAAAGTTACATTTTTTTTAATATTCTTTTTTTCATGAATTGGACATACCCATATCTGTGTAAGAATCATTTTAATTACTTCAATATAGATTTATATTAATAATGAATCTACCAAGCACTTAGAGGGGTCAAATCGCTTGACATGCAAACTTCTTTTAGAGTGCAAAATTTGAGAAAAGGTTTGCACCTTAAGAGATTTAATCCTTCTTAACACTTGATAAATATGTGGTGTGCTCTCTCTCTCTCAGTATAGATTCATCTTAACAATGAATCTACCAAGTGCCTAGAGGGATCAAATAAGTGTTAAACTTAAAAAAGAGTTTGCATCTCAAGAGATTTAATCCCTCTTAACACTTGATAAATCTCTCTCTCTCTCTCTCTCTCTCTCTCTCTCTCTATATATATATATATATATATATATATATAAACACACACACACCATGTGTAAATTTCATTGTTTAAATTGCACTTTTGAATACTTAAATCAATGCAAAGTCCACTTCAACATTGGATGTGTAGACTACATAACTTTAGACAAAATTAACGGAAAAAATAAAATTTAAGCGAAAATGTAAAATAGTAAAACTATAAAATGTTTTAGCCATCAAAATATAAAAATTTGTAATTGATATATATATATATAAATATATATTATATATATATATATATATATATATATATATAATATAATATATATATATATATATATATATATATATATACATTAATAAACCATATTGTCATATGAAATATTATTTTTTTTTATTGAATATTTTTAAAAACAATGTCAATATTATTTAACTTTGTATATTTGTATATTGAAATATTTTATTTTATGACCTATATTGAATATTTTATTATTAATAATATTAATTGAATTCCATATATCAAATTTATATTAAAAATTAAATGACTGACACATTTCCTAGGAAAGAAATTGAAATTATTTTACTTTTAATTATTTAAATTCTTTCCTAGGCATTGAAATATTTTAACTATCATCAATATATGTGTGTGCAGGTACTCTCTCATATCACATATAAAAGAAGTTTATATGAAATTTATAAGGTAAATATTATTTATTTTTTAAATTTTTAATGTGTCCCTCTTAAAATAAAAATAAAATATTCTCTAAATGAATGTTGGCTATAATAAAAACAAAAAATGAATATGCATCATTAGTTAGTTTTAATTAAAAGTATTATAAAACATCAATAATCCCAATCTCACTATGGTCACTTGATTTGTTGTTGATATTAAAACCCAATATGGTAGAAATATTTCACTCACTCTCAATTATAAATAAAATATTTGGATGTCCACTTAACTTAATATAATTTCATATCAACTTTTAAAAAATTATAAAGTATAGAAGCAAAAAAAGAAAAAGGTGAGTAAGATTTTTAAACTTTATAATTTTCAAAAATATTTCAAGACATGATTTAAATAAACTATTTGAAGATGTATGTTAATTAATTTATGTCATGTCAATTTCATAGAAAATATTAGAGGAAAATATTTTAATGTTGTATATAATAAAATATTCAAAGTCCATTGGTAGAAAAGTAATAAAAAGTTAAAAAATATTAAGTACTTCCTAATAAGAATAATAAGATGGAGATGGTGTAATTCATTCAATTATTAATATAAAATTAATATTTGACATTTAAAAATATTTATAATAATAAAAATTTAATATGCAAGGTTAAGTAATATTTACTTATATTTAAAAATATATTAACAAAAAAATTCATTTTAATGTGGACAATGCACTCCATAAGATAAAAATGTCTCAATGCCACATGTTATAATAAAAATATTTTAATATCAATTGTGTATATATTATGTATTGTTAAAAAAAAAGTATGTATATTATCATATCTTGCAATTAAAAAAAATAAGTTGTGGTTAAATATGTTTATAAAATATTTTAATGTCAATTGCGTATATATTATGTATTGTTAAAAAAAATATGTATATATCATATAAATGCAATGAAAAAAAATAAGTTTTGGGGGTTAATATGTTTATAAAATATTTGAATGTCAATTGTGTATATATTATGTATTGTTGAAAAAAGTAATGTATATATCATATAATCAAATAAAAAATAATTTTGTGGTAAATATGTTTATAAAATATTAATATCAATTGTGTATATATTAATATATTGTTAAAAAAAAGTATGTATATATCATATAATGCAATTAAAAAACTAAGTTTTGTGTTAATAATACGTTTATAAAATATTTTAATGTCAATTGTGTATAATTATGTATTGTTAAAAAAAAGTATGTATATATCATATAATGCAATTAAAAAAAATAAGTTTTTGTGGTTAAGATGTTTGAATCACTCTCACTATTTTACATTTTGGTCTTATTTAGGATTTGTTTTGGGCCAATTTTCCATGAAATCCAATAATTTCTTTTTGGACTTACAAGTTTATATTATATACTTTGTATAGCATTCAAAATTACAATTTAAACAAGGAAAAATTAAGAGGTTTTCACCTAAGAGATTTCATCCCTGTTGGCATATGATAGGTTCATGCTTAAGATAGATATATAATGGTATAATTCTTTTAATTAAATCTAATCAAATATTTATACTCACCTATGTTTTTATTATCGCCGACATTAATTATTTTTTAGATTTTTTTTTTTAACAACACATGTCAACTCCATGTTGAATGTGGAGGGAAGCACACACCGCCCTCATAATACACCTCGTGGCACAATCATATAAATAGGACAAAGGATCAATAGTGAAAATTTGGGTAAAAGTACATTAATATCTCAATACATCATCGATGCATATTCTGGAATAAGGGGATATTGTGTCCAAGAAGAGGCACAAAACTTGAGGCTCGAATTTTGGAATTGCTCAAACATATTGGAATCAAATATTCATTTGAAAGAGTTACAAATGTCCATGTTATTCCATTAAATTTGGAACACTAACAAGCCAAAAGTACAATTCTCCATTATGTTATAATGAGTTGAACTCAGGGAAACCATATGGTGAAGGATCACCAATGATAATTATTTTTGGATGGGAGATACCCCACTAATGATGAAATGGGTACACAAGTATTAATACAAATCCCTCATTATGCAAATAAATGAGGTAGAGTTAACACTACAAGAAATTGTTTGATTAAGCATTAATGGTGGAGATCTACTATCAAATGAGTAGTAAACCACAATTGAAGAAAAGTGGAAATTGAGGTACTAAGTCTCTAAATCAAACACACAAACAAAAATGTGTCTATTTGTAAAAAGGAAATGAGGAGTCCCTTCAACCAACATGAGACAAGAAGAGTATTGATGAATGATTAATACATGGACTTGAATCAATGGAATGCAAAACATTGTAACACACGTATCAATCACTTAATGCTCAATTAAGTATATAGGTTTGTTTTGTTTTGTTTTGTTTTTTTTTGCTTTTCTAATTCAACTAAAAACTCTTTCCTGAGATAGTCATTACCTACTACTTATTGAGAGATTTTTGGTGATATAGATTTTATTAAAAATGGACTTTATATAATCAAGATATGACCATTCGATGATTTTCACCCCTGGTTCCAAATCAATGTTACTATGCAATTTCCATGTAATATAGTGGCACCCTAGACATACATGTCATCATGAGGGTAGTGCCATGTCTACACAAGGTCCACCTAGCCCTACCATGTCATCCATGTAGATTTTTACTTGTAGATTCAACAACTTATGTGATATGCTAAAACACAAGACAAGAATCTACTCTACTCTTTAGTAGAAACCAAAATTAATTGATGAAAAAATAAGCAGAAAAGGAAGAATATCAATTGCACATAACACAATATTTCTCTGGGGAAAGCAACTGCTAAAAACCCTGATTATCTATATTTCATTAACCATAATATCTAAGAAGAAAATACAATGCTTGTTCAACCCGAATACTTCTTGTACTGGTACAATCTATCTCTTTGCCTAATAGGCCAACTCAAGTCACCACCTAGCTAATTCTGCTGCTTGCCAAGCCCCTACTTCCTTGCGCAATTCCTGAGAGAATTAGCCCATATTTAATTGGGAAATCCACTCTCCATAACTGTGCATTCTATCCATAGGCCCTCAATTGATTTCATGCACCATCTATACAACTCGAAAAATTATACAACCGATAGTAAAATGTCCCTAAAATCTAATCTCAATTGGGTCTTCCTATGAATTGACATGCATGAGTTGTTTATGAGTGAATATTCAGTTAATTGATGGGGTACTGAGGATGCACTGGTGCACTTCCCCACTACTAGACTCCTACTAGTTCCTCCAACAATTAGAACTAGTTTAACTGACTATAACTCAGTCAGACTGAGTTATCTAATTACAACTCAAAAGAACTCAACCCAGGCCCCTAAAATTTAGGGAACACTCTACATGACTCTCTATAGACTTCCAACTCGAATTTCTTAAGTCTCAAAGTCAATTTAACTTAATTAACTATTACAAGTTTCTATGAGAATATAATTTCGATTCAATTCACAATTTAATTCAAGTACAAATTAAATTGGAATTTCTTGTTGCTATTTTTAACACTCCCTCTCAACAAGAAAGGGATTATCTGCTACCCCAATCCTACCTCTGTGAAACTCGAATTTGCATCTTGGCAATGCCTTTGCCAAAATATCTGTATCCTGCTCCTCTGTGGGAATGTACTCCAACAACGTAATTATCCTATGCACACAATCTCAAAGATTATGATACCAAATATCAATATGCTTGGACTGCTCATGAAAAACTAAATTCTCAGAGAGTTTGATACAAATATTATTGTCACAATAAATCATAGTTGGATCTATCTGATGAACAAACAAACCAACAAGAATCTTCCTCATCCAAATAACCTCACAAGTTTCTTGACTAGAAACCATGTGCTCTTCTTCTTCTAAACTAAGTGCAATTGGTCTCTATTTCCTATTGTACCAAGAAATAAATGTTGACCCAATACTGAAGATCCCACCTGATGTGCTCTTCCTGTCGAATGGACTCCCTTCCCAATCTGCATCGGTGAAGCCTTGAAGCTTCACTCCCTCTATTCTTCTATACCATAAACCATATTGAGTAGTGCCTCTAACGTATCTCAACACATGTTTGGTTATCTTCCAATACAACTTGGTTGGCTTAACCATCGCTTGACTAAGCTAGTTAACTACATAACACATTTTCGTTCATGTCTTCACCAAATACATGAGTGAACCCACAAGCTGCCTGTAAATAGTAGCCTCCACTACTTCACTGAAAGTAGCATCTTCCTTCCTCAAGTTACCTGCTAGAGGAGTCTCCATGGGTTTACTTATCTCCATGTGAAACCTTTTGAGTATCTTGTTGGCATACTTGCCCTGAGAGACAAAAAGTTCCTCATCACCTTGCCATACTTCTATACACAATAAGTAGTGCATGAGCCCCATGTCCTTCATTTTGAACTCTCTTGCAAGATCCTCTTTGCAAGACTTCATCAGCTTATCATCACCCACTAGAATCAAATTGTCAACATATAAAAAAAGAATCAACAATTTATTGTCAACCACAATATGGTAAAGGTTCACATCTGCTTCACTTTTGGTGAAACCCAACCTGGTGAAGTAGCTATCAATCCCAGTGTACCAAGCACGGGGTGCTTATTTCAGCCCATACATCACTCACTTGAGTCAACACACATGTGACTCTTTATTGAAGGTCTTAAATCCTTTAGGCTAATCAATATACACCTCTTCCTCAATCATCCCATTGAGGAATGTTGTCTTTACATCCATCTGATGTATCGTCCATCCCATTTGTGCTGACAATGCTAGAATGGATTTGATTGATGAGTACCTTGCAACATGAGAAAAGGTCTCATCGTAATCAATCCCCTCCACCTGAGAAAAACCTTTGGCCACAAACTTGGCCTTGTGTTTCTCCACACTACCATATGTTGCTTGCTTTACCTTGTAAAGCCATCGAGAACTCACCACTGCCTTGTATGCCAGTCTTGGGACCACATCCCAAACATTGTTCCTGATAATGGATTCATACTCCTCAACCATCGCATCAACCCAAACTGGTTGCTGCTTTGCTTCCTCAAAAGAGGATGGCTCAGTCTCTACATATCTGTTCATTAGAGCCATGTAGCCAATGTACCTCTCTACTGACCTCCTCTGCCTATGCTATGATGTGTGTTGAAGAATCTAGGGCATGGAGTTAATTATATTCTTCTTAAGTGATAACTATTTGTGAGGAATTTAACATTTAGCTTATTACCATTTTTCTTAACATTAGTGTGACTTCTTTAGTTCATCAAATAGCTATCATAATAAAGAGACAAGGACACAAAATTTTAGCTTTCTTCCACGGCCAAAATTGTTGGCATTATGATACAGGTGTTGTCCTTGATGGCAACTCACTTAGAGGTATGATACAAGTGTTGTCCTTGATGACAACTCACTCAGAGGTATGATACAAGTGTTGTCCTTGGTGGCAACTCATTCAGATGACAGATCATAGTGTAGCAGGTCAAGAGCAAAGAATTAATGATCAGAGAGAGGTATACGCAGGTTAACCTTGATGAAAGTGCGTATACACACGGGTTAGCAGAACAAAAGGTGCATATGCATATACACGCACTTTCACGCAAGACAAGGCACGTACATGTTGGAGAACTAAGTTTTGATCTGTGGTATTTGGTTCGTGGTATTGACCCTAGGTATTGGGTCCAAGGTATTGGTTCTACGTGGTTTTGGACCATGGTATTGAGAGAGTCCTAAACCTATATAAGGAGAAGATCATTAGGCCAAGAGGGCAAGTGGGCAAGTATTGAATATCTGATGAAGTGTGAGATCCAGTATGCAGGTTATGGGTTTCTAATGCTTTGCTTGATCTGAACCAAGGATGCACCTATGTCGTTGAATATGGATGATGGATCGAGATCATAAGGCTTGGAATGTATTATCATTATGTGGTTTGATCATGGATAGACTAGATCTGAATTATTGACGCATGTTTTATTGTATAAATGTTATGATCTGGGTATGGCTGATGTCTGGTATAGCTACAAAGTTCTGAGTTAATAATTGCAGATGTGTACGCGTTCGTGCTTTGGTAAAAGCGCGTATACATGTAGTTTCAGCTCATCAGAGTCACGTATACTATTTGAAGTCTGATATTTGAAGTTGCTGATTGGATCTAGTTGTTGTTGCAGAGTTCTGGGTTCCGCTCTATGTTCTGGTGACTGTGTTAATGACAGGGTTTTAGTGATTAAGTTGTTGGGTGATTTAGAGATTGATGATGTGGTTATTGATGGATCCAGTCTGAAAAGTTATGAAACATGGTCCCTGGAAGAAAAGAGAGGGTTGTAGCCTTCTGTAGGCCAGCACCTACGTACTGGTAAACATATTGGCCGGTACAAGAGCTAGGGGGTTGGAGCTCCCTTCCAATAGCAACTAGAAAACGAGTGAAGGTTAGAGCCTTTAGTAGGCTAACACCTACGTACTAGTAAATGGATTGGCTAGTACAAGAGCTAAGGTGGTTGTAGCTCCCTTCCAGTAGAAACTGGAGAACGAGAGAAGGTTGTAGCCTTCTGCAGTTGCGTGCTTGCATACTGGTATGAGTTTGCACCAATACAAGATTGTAAATAGGTTTTTATTATATTAAAGAAAACAACAGCAGGTGGTTTTTGTCTCGCATTGGGTTTCCACCTTATATCATGGTGTTCATGTGTGCTTCTTATGTGTGATGATCTGCTTCTTATGTGTGATGATCTGTTCTGTTTTACTACACCTGTTTACTGTTCATATGGTTAATCAAATTCTGATGCACTGATTAAAGATCAACATATAATGGATTAACTGAATCATAAGTTTACTAGATATACGTTAGTTGCATTAAACACAGTTGTGTATACATGTGGGTTCCCTTAACTGAAGTAGCGTATATGTATCTGAGTGATCCAGGTGGATGTTGGTGGCCACCCTCCTATCCCATTTGGACCCCTGCAACTGTCTCTTTCATTTTTTCAGTTTCCGTAATTGTAGCACAATTTACTATTTTTAGCAGTTTCGGGTCCTGAACTTCTGGAGCCGTTTTGAGGCCCCAAATGACGTTTTTTAGGAAATTTGGGGGCAACATGGGTCCATGTACCGATGTTTCCCTTCCCAAAGTGGTAGTTCTCGGATAGATCTTTCTAACGAGCTATCATACACGTCAAACAGAGATCGTATGCCAAAGTTATGACCCCGGGAAATTGATGCACCAATTTACCCAAAACGGGGCCCGCAATTTGGCGTTTCATCTTCTAGGGTTAGGTTTTGGAATGTGAAGGGTTTTCCATTGTTTCTCAACAATAAATAGGCCTTCGAGCCTCATTGTAACACAGTTCGGAACAGTTCAAAGGCATGTAGCTGCACATCTCTTCTCAGAGATAAGCTACCATCGCCCTAGCTGGTTTATTTCCAATTCTGGTTGTAAGCATATTTCGGTATTTTCCTTTAATGAAATGAAGTATTATTTCCGCTGCATCTTTGTGTATATTGTTATCTCTGTAATTTGTTGTGTTCCTGTTTAAATCCGGATCAGTTTGGCATTTCAGAAATTGTTATAAAACAAGTTAGAAATACAATTCATTGCCTTTCTAGTCATCTCAAAAACTATTAGTCTTTGGTGCAGGAACTCATATCTCAATTTTTAGCATTCAATATTTCTCCTATCCCTAGGACCCAGAATGCAGCAGCAAACCTGCTAGCTAATGTTTCTTCCAAACTCCTACCTTTCGAAGATTACAGCCCATACAGATTTTCAGTAGAGTTAATTTTTAGACCATCAATTCCCGATAATGTCACCAATTGGCGAGTGTTCAATCATGATGAAGACATTTTAAATTTCTTGACCTCCGACAAGTCCTACGCTGATCAAATCATTGATGAAAGTGATCATGACCTTCAAATGAAGGAAAAGAAAGAAGAAACTCAATACCAAAACCAATGGTCAGGCTAGAAGATCTTTATGATATTAAAGACAGGTTTAAATAGGTGACCAATTCAAAGCTCCAGAGTTCCACTTTAAGATTTGAGTTGATAAACCTAGGTACTGAGGAAAACCCTCAAAATATCAATTTGGGATTAGGACTTTCTTTAGAAGAAAGAACAACATTCATTAGATTGTTGCGTAAGAATAAATATTTCTTCGCTTGGAAATATGATGATTTCAAAACATAAGATACATCGATCATTCAACATACTATTCCAATGCTTTCTGAACAAAAACCAGTGCAACAGAAGTTAAGTAAAATTCATCCTAACCTAGAGAGTCAAATAAAAACTGATTTAAATAAACTCTTAAAGGCTAAGATAATTTTTCCTGTCAAGCATTCCAACTGAGTGTCCAATATGGTGCCAGTTAGAAAGAAAAATGGTGACATCACGATTTGCATCGATTTCAGAAATCTTAATAAAGCAAGCCAGAAAGATAACTCCCCTTTACCTACCATGGAACAGACACTCCATTCAATAGCTGGTTCTGAGTTAATGTCCTTTTTAGATGATTTTTCAGGATATAACCAAATTTTGGTCCATCCTGATGACAGGCTTAAAACTACCTTCAGAATTAAGTGGGGAACTTATGCTTACCAAAAAATGCCTTTTGGACTTATCAATGCAGGAGCTACATTCCAGAGAGCAATGGACATAGCATTCAAAGGATTGATCAATAAATTAGTAGTTGTCTATTTAGATGATATTACTGTATTTTCCAAGAAAAGGTCTAATCATTTACATGATTTAAAACAAATCTTTGAACGCTGTAGAAGGTATGGTATCTCGCTTAATCCAAAGAAGTCCTTTTTTGCTCTTAATTAAGGAAAGATTTTGGCATTGTCTCGAAGGATGGTATTTATATTGATCCAGATAGAATTAGAGAGATTTCTGATATTCCATTCCCTCACAATAAAAAATCCATGCAGTCATTCTTGGGTCAAATTAACTTTGTTAAACGATTTGTTCCAGATTTTTCCCAGATTGTTTTACCATCGCAAACAATGATTAAGAAAAATTCAGTGTTTAAAGGGGACCTTCAGAAAAAGAGGCATTTGATTCTATCAAACAATCAATAATTAACGCCTTTGCTTTAAGCACCCCCAATTTTTCAAGTCATTTCATACTATATACCCTCGCATCCGCCTCGTCTTATGTAGCATTGCTGACTCAGATTAATGATCAAAACTTGGAAGCACCAATCTCATTTTACAGTTCAAATCTCCAAGGTGCTGAACTTAATTACTCTGAAGTTGAAAAGCAAGTTTTTGTTGTATACAAATCCATTAAACACTACAGACCCTTTCTCTTAAAAGCTCAAAAAAAAGTTATAGTTCCTTTTTCAACAATAAGACAATTTCTAGTTCAAAGGGAATTAGGAGAAAAGAGAGCAAATTGGGTCACAACATTAGAAGAATATGACTTAGAAATCAAGCTAGCAAAGATTGTCAAAGGCCAAGGTTTTTGCATGTTGTTAACAGGAGCATCCAATATTCAAGAACCTGATGGTACAAAAGACAATGAAGAGATCAATCAGATAAGTATCACAAATCCTGAATCACAATATGCAGATCTCATTTTCTATTTGAAAAATGGATACGCTCCTTCTAATCTATCTTATAAAAACAAATGTGCCATTAGATTGAAAGCGAAAAACTTCATAATTGTAGATGATGTATTGTTTAGGCGAAATTATGATTCAATTCTATTAAGATGCTTAGAAAGACCTGAAGTGCAAAAGGTTTTGTAGGAGCTACACGATGGACCAGCAGGAGGACAATTTTGAGCTGATACAACAGCTCACAAAATCATTCGTGCTGGATATTATTGGCCCACCCTGTTCAAAGATACTCATGAATACGTAAGGAAATGCCGAAGTTGTCAAAACTCCAGAGGAAGACAACGAAATCTAGCCTTCCCTTTGCAACCAATGAACATTGAACAACCTTTTGAGCAATGGGGATTGGATATCATTGGGGAAATCACTCCACATTCATCCAAACAGCATAAGTATATCCTTACCGCCACTGATTACTTTACTAAGTGGGTTGAAGCAATTCCTCTAAAGACAAAAAACTTTGAGGCAATTATGGAATTCATAGATCAATTCATTATTACCAGGTTTGGTGTCCCAAACGCTCTTGTTTTTGATAATGCATCTTATTTCTCTAGAAATTCCATATTCGATTTCGCTATCAAAAGGGGGTTTAAATTGAAGTATTCTACAAATTACTACCCCAAGGTAATGGTTTAGCAGAATCCACCAATAAAAATCTTATTAAAATCATTAAGCAAACTATTGAGCAAAATCATAAAAACTGGCATAAATCTTTGATATTTGCACTATGGGCTGACAAAATAACACAGAAGGCCTCCATAGGCACTTCTCCATTTAATCTAGTATATGGAAAGGAAGCTGTCATACGAACCAATTTAGTACTTCCATCTCTATCTTTAGTGCAGTTTACTGAAGAAAGTCCCTCATCTTCTATTCAACTAAGACATGATCAAATTTTGAAACTAGAAGAAGAAAGGGAAAAAGCCAGAATTATACATGCAAAACATTAACAAATTATCAAGTCATATTTTGATACAACTTCAACCAGTTCAAAGCAATTACAAGTTGGTGATCTAGTTTTGAAATGGGACAAAGCCCACGAGGATAAAGGAAAACACACTAAGTTTCAGAAAATGTGGTTCGAACCATTTCAAATCAATGAGAAGATAGGCCATTCTACTTTCATATTGCAAGATCTATCAGGTAAGAGAGATTCTCTTCCTGTTAATGGCCTTATCTTGAAAAAATTCTTCAATTGAGGAGGTAACCCCTTCTCCCTTTGTAAATATTCAATTATCAGCAAAATTTGTGTGCATAGTTTTTAGGATTTTGGGAAAATAAAGTTGTAAGATGCCTTCCATTGGTCTTTGCTATATTGAAAAAAGTTTCTCAAAAGAAATAATTTGGATATTTACTTTTAAAAATGGAAGCCTTAAACAAAAGGAAAATTTCTAGGAAATTAGGTATATTTAGATTCTGAAACCCATTTTATTTTTGTGAAATCTTCTCAAGATTTAGAAGTACTGTAAATCATTTTAATGTTTTCAAATGGCCTAAAAACGGTTATCAATACAAAATAGAAACTGATTCAATCTTAGCATCTTCAACTCCCACCCTGTCATCCATGTT
>APFE031674420.1:9094-27921 GCA_000404065.3 Pinus taeda | reverse complement strand
GGGGTCCCTTTTAAACATAGATGTGTGAATAAATTGGTATCAACTCATCATTAGAAAAATCTTCATCAAAAGGTCAAATGGAAATGTTATATTTTAAAATGAACCTTTTGAACTATAATCTAATTAGTCTTGTAAATAAATATAAAGTTCTTTATTAATGCAATAAAGCGATTGCAAGATCGCATATTGCAACAATAAAGAAAACATATGCATGCACCCATTAACTTACTCCGATCTGAAAAGAAAATAACTATCGGATATCGGGAAAGGCGAATAGCAAGTGTAATAAAAGACCCCCCCTCATTTCTCCAATGCGATATCGCTATCGACAATCTCAGGATGCAACCCAACACATGTTTAAGACACATTCAAATCCTCTGATGCGATAAGGCGTATAGCCATCAGCGATCGGCGATGTTGCAATTGCATAAGTAGCATGACCCAAAACCATTTCCGATTGCGATGCATTAAATAAAGGTGCGTGTTTCAAACATATTTAAAAGGCTTGCATGCATTATTTTGGACTATTATTAAAGCCTTCCCATTCATGTTACCAATCACCGGTTGCGATTTACTTTTGATTATCCGCCAAAAATTTAAGCCACGCTTGAATGGATCATTCAACATATAAATGATATGATGGGTACTTAAAACTCCTTTACCATGATTGACAGGTTAAACGGCCAATTAATGTAGTTATGCTGAGATTTTCCCTTAGATTGTATCTGCGGCAGTTTCACTATAATCTTTGATTATTCGCTAATTGATATAATTCTTTCATATTGGCTCATACTACCTATTCTCTGTATCACGTTGGTTTTGTTCCTTGCACAGAACTCCGTCGAAATAACAAATTTGAAACAAATGGGAAAGAAATCCAAGAGATCCACGACAGCAGCGGCTCCTACAGCAACAATGCAGTCGACTAATGATCTACGACCAAGTAAAAAAGGTTTAATCTTCGACACTACTTGTCTCGGCCTTGGAAATACAAGTTGGCAAAGCATCTAAAATTTAATTGAAGCAGAGGAGCCTGAGGAAGCATCAGGAGGAGCTACTACAGATTCAACTAGTAAATCGGAAGCTTCCCTTAAAGATTTAGCTGATTCGTATTTGCACAGGATATCAGCACGTGAGAAAATTCTTCCATACACTGATGTAGTGCAATGGGTGGTAGAAGCAATTCTGGTTTTAAACAGAACATTTCGCACAGTTGACGGAAGGATTTTTGGCTCATTTCATCCTGATGACTTAAGGAAGATGTATCACCTGCTTGAACCAAAAAAGAAATATAAAAAAGCCTTTCTTGAAAAGCTCGCAGAAGAGAACGAGACCGAATCGGCCCCAATTAAGCAGTGGAGACAAAATACCGAAAAGCACAAACATGAATCATTAGGTAAGTACTCTATAGATTCATTGTGTTCTCCTTACTGTTATGTCGGGGCAATGATGTGTATAATGTGGGGATTGCATGATTCTGCGAAGTTTACTATTGAAATGGTTCCTTTGATGGAAGCGACGGTTAATAGTGAAATGATGGATTGGGCAAACATATTGTCCGATAAGTTAGCTACTACAATTCTTGAATTTAGATCAAATACACGAGTAACCACCAAAACGATTCCCCCTTTCTATTACAGTGCTTATGCTATGGATACTCTTTGCTTTAATTCTGAATTTCCCATACTCGGGTGAAGATGGACTTCACAAGACCCTCAGCCAATCCACATTTATCATCAAAAGTTATGGAAGGCGCACTATAAAGACTACTTGTACCAAATTGGTAACGGTTTCATGGTGCCTATCTATTATGCCATTTTTGATAAGCCTGCCCCAAAGATCTCAATGGAAGCAGAGATTGACTTGACTGCTATAGGGAATTGGTTCGGGGAAGACAAGTTTACATATATAAGGGTTTTTGGTAGTCTCACAAGACCTCATGTCCTTCCTCTGTATGTACCCAATAAGCTGTTAGCTCAAGAATTGGCTTACCAAATAACAACAGCAGGAATATCCAAAACTCTTAGGAATTCTAAAAAATAGGCTTGGCCTACATTTCCTTTGAGATGCAATGTTTATACTCTAGAAGATTATAAGCACGCTGAAAAAGAGGTAGAAAAGATAAACATGCTCAATCTCGCAACTATTCTTAACAGGCAATTCAATCCAAGGAAGGTTGCTTATACTGTTCTTGAACAAGCCAAACTAACAAGGTTTGAACATGAAAAAGACAAATTTGATGACCTGTTTTCTTCAGCAGAATCATTATTCCAGGTACAAACATTTGCCAAAATGAGATATAATGATGAAGGGGTAGTAGAATTTAATAAGCTCAGAGAACAAAGGTTGCAAACTCTATCTCTGGACTTATTAGCGACAACCCCAACAACTCAGTTAAGTGAGCCTGAACATTAAATTGTTGATAAACCTCCTACTATAGAGAAGATTCCCAAAAAAGGAAAAGAATCAGAGCAGAAGAAAGAGCAGGGGAAACAACAGGAGAAAGAGCAGAAAAAAGAATAGGACAAGAGTAGTGAACACATCAATCTAGATACCCAGATTGATCCCAAGCTCCTCCAAGAATGGCAACAATTTGATTCTATTATAAGCAATTTGGAAGGTTCATAAGGTTTCAGCACACCTAAAGTAACAGTCGATCAAGATACAACCACAACAATGATTCCAATTGAAGGAATCAGTGGCCTACTCAGTAGCACAGATCTAGAAATAATTCCTAAGGATCCATCCGATCAGATTGTTTTGCAGATAGAAGAAATTCCACCATTAGACGTCTTTTACAGTCCCAAACATAGGACTGTAGTGAAAAGACAAAGGAAAAGGAGGAGACTTGATCAATCTTCCCTTTTACCAGCACAAACAGAGATGGCTAATGTGGTATGGAAGGAAGAATTAACCCTTCCGATGACCTTACAAAACTTTCTTAGTATGTTGGAGCCTATTCAGCAGCCACTATGGATAAAGGTTCGAAAGTAAGAAATCTACTTAAGGAAAGATACCAAACAATTGTTTCATTGCAGTCACAGGTATCCAAAGCACAGGAAAAAAATTGAACAGTTAGAACAGCAACTATCAACACAGCAACAGATAAACAATCAATTAAATGAGCAATTTCTCAAGGAGAAGCAAAGGATAGACTTAAGTGCAGTACAAAAACAAAAGGAATTATCCAAATCATTGGCCATATTGAAAACAATGAATGAACAAATGAGTAAGACGAAAGACGAGCAAATTGCTCAACTGTCACACCAAGTAGAAAAGTTCAAGAGTCTTCCATAACTAGCAGATTTCAGGTCCAAAGCTCTCCAGATCAATAAAGCATTGATTACACAACTAAAACTTCTATGTCATAACATTTCTCTAGTTGAGCCCCTTTGTGAGATTACTACATCAATAGTTAACAAATCAGTCGATGCTAGGCAGGATTTGGAACAGGCCGATGAGACTCTAACCAACTTTCTCACTTGGCAAGACACCAGTGAAGGCGCATCTGCCTAAAATTCTAGAGTCACACAAAGAAATCCTTTTCCTAGAATAGAAGTCACAACTGATGAAAGAAGAGAGAGAAACCTCAAGATGCAGATTATCTACCTATAATTTAATTGAGTTAATCAATGACACTCTTTATCTGTCTAACATGATTTCACAGTGCACGCCAGGTAAATTACCGTCAACCAAAGAATTGAAACAAACATGCAATCAAGAATTGGAGAAGAATTAAAGATTAATCGTCGGCATCCAAATTTTAACTTGGGATACTTTTTGTTTTTTCTTAGTTAAACCATACAGTCAAAGGGCCGCACTCAAATGTTTAACCGATGTGATCGGTTGCATGATTCCCGAAATCCATGATGCCACATACTCGGCCCAACTGCATTCTCATCTCACTCGCCCTCCAGAATTACAACTGATGCTTGCTATTTGTCAGCTCAAGCCAAAGGGAGATCATCCGAAACAATGAACCATGTTGCCGACTGCAAACAAGCCGATTCTGAGGAGATACTCATGATTTAGTTGTACCAATTAATAACATTTTATTTTGTAATTAGTTAGCTTAATTAGTATTTATAGACCCTTTCATGCATTTAGAAAGGGTCCTTATTTTTTGTATAAACTCAAATCAGGAAGTCACATTATTGTGCTTCTGGTATATTTTTTATAAAGACTGGGCCAGTATTCTGAATTTTAGCAAAGAAAGCTTTGATGGGATGTGCACTATTGCCTTGTTGTGAAAGTGTTCCTAAGTTAGCGGAAGGAATTTGAATGCAATTGATATCGGGAGTGATCCAAATAACATATGGTACTATTATCTATGCTCTTGTTTCATTCTTTTATGTGAATCAGCATTTGTTTAATCTTGTTGTCATTGCATATATGTATGTGTTTTAACAGCAGTCCTTATATTTATCACTATTGAATGTTTAAGGAGTGTTATTCCTTCAATCATATGTATGTCAGTGATATATGATGAATAGTGTAATAATGTTTTAATCATTACTTTGTGCAACTACTTGAACAAAGTAATTATCATATGAATAAATGTCTTTGTTTACCAATAGAGTCATCTATATGCCTGTTTGTGGATAAAGATCATCAAAAGTTACACTTAAGCAGAAATTCCCCGAGATAGATTAGTTGTTCATAATTTTACTTTTAGATTAGATCATTCATCCATTATCATTATATATTAGAGAACCAACCATTTATCCATCCCCTTTATCCATCATTGGGAAACTGGTCCCATTATTTCCAGTTGGAGCCACCACACCAAACGGAAAAGGAGCTACTATTAAGGTCCGGACTGGGTGGTTTTCCCCAATGTTGTTGCAGTGATTTTCGAGGCATCAACATGTCATCAAAATAATTCTTTGATATCTTAAGGGAACAATGGAATATGGTATCCAAAAGGAAATGACCTGGTTATCCAAGTTTATACAGATGCGGATTGGGCAGGAAGTGTTGATGATCATAATAGTACCAGTGGAGTAGCATTCTATCTAGGTGGTTGTCTTGTTTCATGGTTAAGTAAAAGTAATCTTCAATCTCATTATCCACAGAAAAAGTAGAATATATTGCAGTAGCAACTTGTTGTACACAAGCTCTCTAGATGAAGAAAAAATTGCAAGATACTCAAGTCAAGTTTGATGAGCCTATTCCTGTCTTTTGCGATAACACCAATGCCATCAGTATCTTCAAGAATCCTATGATGCATTCCAAAATGAAGCACATTCTGATTAAATATCACTTCATTAGAGAGCAAGTCACTGAAAAGAATATCAAGCTTGAATATGCTGGCACAAAGGAACAGATTGCAAACATCTTTACCAAACCATTACCTCATGAAGAATTTGAGTATCTTTGCCAAAAGCTTGGGATTCTCCGAAGTTTTCATTAGAATATTTCTCTTATCTACTCGAGTAGAAAGGGGGAGTGGAGGTGTGTACATGTCCGTAGGATGGTTGTTTGTTAGGGGGAGTTACCCTTTGCCATTGATAACAAAGGGGGAGAGAAGGAAGTAGGAAGAGGTGTCATGATCGTAGGGGGAGTACTTGTGTTTCCATCAATGCCAAAGGAGGAGATTATTGATCAGTGGTTTCCATTGATGTCAACCCAAGCAACATGAGGATCTACCCCGATATTGCATGGGAATTTTGACTTGACAACTTACTCTATTCTGAGTCAAGGATATTCTAGGTGTATTCTACTTTTCAAGATGTTTCTGTTGATATATGGTATGCCTCTCAGTTCTTCATAGTTTGAGATTTATTTGTGTTTGTAGTTAGTAACCCTCATTAGTGGGCTAAAAACCTATGGGGTTGTGGCATGGCACTCATAATTGTTTGTGGTCATTGAATAGTCAATAATTAATAATATGTTTTTGATCCTAAAATCCCTCCAACGTTCACTTGTTGAGGACCCTATCAACTCAAGACATTCATATAAATAATTACCCTCATATCCTTCTCTTGCAGGGATTTTGTGGCTTCAAACAGGCCATTATGGAATTTTCGCTATACCTTTGTTTCTGCAAAGCTTCAGAAGCTGAAATTAAAACTCGCTTGAGCCGAAACCTTGATGAACCTCACGACCTAATTCCATGTCAAACAGGTGACATTGGGAAAATAGTCATAACTTTCTCCTTGGGAATTGGATTAAAATTCTGTAAATAGTCAAATAAAGAGGACATATTGTAGTTTTTTTAGTAGTGTGTTCATGACCTAAGGTCACAACAATGACATGTAGCACTTTGTACAAGTTTGCTCTACTAAAATAGTCTATAATCAGGTCATCGTGGGAGATTGGGCATAATTTTTTCTTGAAGAATCCAATCTTAATAAGATCTATGGGGTTGGAAAGAGGACTCAGAGGGATACCACCGGACGAAATGTCAGACCCTAGAGAGCTGAAATTTTGTGGGTACAACAGATTCAATATCGATCTCCTAGAAGGAAAGAAAAAACATGCATTCAAGGATCACTGCAGTGAGGACCACATATCAACAGTCAAGGGTAAGTCTCCTACAACAAGGTTTTATGATTAGTTTTTATATTTGAATTTTTATTATCATCTCTGGCATATGTTTTTGCAGGATAATGTAATTATATACATTGTCTCGGTTATATCTCTATTTCTCTTTATGTCACAATTAGTTTTTCAGATGTCCTATTCTTGATACTACACATCTTATGCTACATATTCTTGATGCTACACAAAGTTTGCTAAATCTATATGATGTTTTAATTTCATGTTACTTTTCTTGTCAAAGTTGATGGAATGGTCTTTGTTGCTGTACTGAGAACTTGCTCCATCAAAATTATAGGGTCTGTCATCAGTTTCTATTGTATATATCTTTAAGTCAGTTTTTGATATAGTCTTGCATAGAGTCCAGGCATATATCAAGAGTGGGAGTCTTTGTCTACTGCTACAACAAGTCAACAACAAAAGTGACAAGAAAATTTCAGTTATGCATTGTAATTTTAATTTGTATTTATTCAATATTATGCACTTACATGTGTTTTGCAGGCAGAGGTAAGTTGAAGGGTATTTTGTTTTGTTTTGGGATTTGTTTCTCCAGGAAAACTTTGCATGAAGTTAAAAGAAGATTCAAGTACAACTTCAAGCAAGAATTCAAGAGCAAAAGTATCAAATCAAAGGAATCATTACAACAGGACATCCTTTGAAGACATGACAACCATCCATATATTGTGAAGAAGTGTTAAGGCCAAGAGTCGTCATTGTAAAGTTGTAAAAGAGTCATTTGTAAAAGTGTCATCATTGGAAGAGTCATTATTGTAAAAGTGTCAATCTGCCTAGAGTCGAAAAGGCATTATTAGAAGGTATAGGAGTCTCCATTGGGATGTTGTCATGGTTGGGTTGCAGGTTATAGTGTGAGTGGGTGTTCGATCAAAATCATTGTAAATCATCTTGTATCGTGGATCATTGTCCCTGGTATGAGAATCCACACTCTTGTCTCATTTCATTCATTATAGGGTGGCATGGAGGTTTTAGGTTGGTGCATGAAGCTGCCTACAGGTTGGAGCCTGTGAACACTTCAGGGTGGTAGGTTGGTCTAGGATGTTGGGGCATCCATTCAATTGACTACTAAAGAAACCAGGGCGTTGGGGCATCCTTCCAGTGGGAGCTAGAGAAGAATGCGTTTCTAGAATTCTAGGAAGTTGTTGCTTTCATTTCAGTTGGGCCTGAAGACTAAAGAATTTATTAGAAAAGAGCTCGATGGTTTTTGACCCGGAGGGGGTTTTGCACCTAAAATTCTTGTGTCTATTGTGTTATTTTATTTACTGTTATTATTGAATAACATTAATAATAATTGAATATTAACTAATGCTCTGAAAGGATTTAAAAGTGCTAATTGCTAAGGAATATTGATTCACCCCCTCCCCCTCAATATTTCCAACAATTGGTATCAGAGCTTGGTTCCTTCAGTAACAACATAACAACTGGAAGTCAGATTTCAGAGCATAGAGATGGGAAAGTCAAAGAAGCGTGTTACAAGGATTTCAAAGGAAGGTACAAGTACAACAAATCTGAAGAAAGTGAGTATTGTGTACCAACCCCTGATTTTTATGCAGATAATTACTAGATATGGGAATCCAGGATGGAAGTACATTTGCAGGCACATGGAGTATGGGAATCAATTGTTTTTGGAGACACATCTACCGATGAAGCTAAAAGGTACAATTCAAAGGCTATGAATGCAATTTTGAATGTTTTGCCAAATTCCGTGAAAACAAAAGTTGGTCAATGTTCAACAACTAAAGCTCTTTGGGAAAAGCTTCATAATTTCTATTCAAGAAAACAATCAGGTCAATATGTTATTCAAAATTCGGATCCTTCTGATTATGATGAAGAAATGGGAGAAATGAGTAAAACAAAGTTTTAAAATTAAGTGATCAAGGTGATGAAGGAACTCAAAAGTCAAAAGGAAAAGACAAGACTTTTGGAAGTAGAATTGAAGACAACAAAAGAACTCATCAAAGAAAATGAAGAGTCTGAGTAGATCATTAGTAGTCTTAGAACTAAATTGGAAGTCAAGAATATAGTGAAACGAGACCTCAAGAGAGAAGTCCAACATAAGTAAAAAGAACTCGAAATAGAGTTTGCAGAGATTAGCAGGATCACACAATAGATCTAGGAAGCAGAAATTGAAAGGAAAGAATGTGATCAAAGATATATATCCATTGTTGACCAAAAGAAAAAGAAATTAGAAACATCTTCAGTAGAAATAAGTAGGCTCAGGATTGAAAATGAGAAGCAGAAGGAACAGATACAGGTTCTCAACAAAGAAGTAGAGAAGACCACTCTTCTCAAGCTACAGGTTGAGGAGGTAGAAAAAAGAAGGAAGATATTGAAAAGATGGTTTCAAGAAGATCTTGCTCAAAAGAAAGAAGAACTTGATGCAACCCATGATGAGATCAACAAACTCAAGGGATCGAAAAAAGAACACTTACGAGATAAGACAAATGAAGAAGAAAAAATGAAGGCAATTAAATATGGTAAATCTCCAGTTGATGAAGGTACAAGCTCCACATCTTCACAGGATGATTCTAATAAGGAAGTTGATCAAAGTGAAAAGCCAAAGAAGAATGAAAAATATTCTAGGTACAACTATCCAGAACCATCGCATCCAAATGAACCATTCAGGTACACACATTTATTTAATGGTTATTGCTTTTTATGTGCTAACTATGGACATATGGCTAGGGATTGTGAAGTTTTTGACAGGTACATTCATTATCTACAAAATCCTAGAAGCAAGTTTGCAGGATCATGAGACAGATTCCATGATGATTTTGTCAAAAGAGAATACGTGCTAGATGGGCCAAACATTGAATGTTTCAAATGCCATAACTATGGCCATAACACTCGCGGTTGCAGATATCAGATGGAATCACCTATGGACAACATTGAATGCTTCAAGTGTCATAACTATGGGCACACGGATTGAGATTGTAGGAATAAGAAGCTATGGAAAAGGAAACATGTACAAGAAGACAAAGCAAATAACAAGGTTTCAGCAATTATGCTTTCAGGATTTGTAAAAGAAAAAGGTCATGAGGAATTAGTAGTTGCTTCAAATAATGACTCAAGTCAAGATGGTCCATTAGGTGACTCACTATTTTGAACAATCTGGCTTGTTGACTCCTTAATGTTTGTAGAGGCGTCTATGCAGCAGTATATGGAACAAGTCTACGATTAACAAGAAGGTAGTTTGAACAAGATAACAATTTCATTACAGGTTCAGGGGGAGAAAAATAGTTGAAGGATTACAGGTTACCAGGAACAAGGCAAGATTAGTTCTCAAAGGATATGCACAGGTTGAAGGAATAGATTTTGAAAAAAAATTGCTCCCCTTGCCAGAATGGAAGCTATCAAGATGTTTCTCGCTTATGCTTTCTCAAGGAAAATCAAGGTCTACCAAATGGATGTTAAGTTAGCTTTTCTAAATGGTGAATTGGAGGAAGAAGTTTACATTGAACAACCCGAAGGTTTTTTTTCTCTCTAATACATGCCTCCAAGCTCCACATCTTCACAGGATGATTCTAAGAAGGAAGTTGATCAAAGTGAAAAGCAAAATAAGAATGAAAAATCTTCTAGGTACAACTATCCAGAACCATCACATCCAAATGAACCATTCAGGCACACACATTTATTTTAAGGTTATTGATTTTTATGTGCTAATTATGGACACAGATACACACCTTAGAAATAAGCCTCTTCGAGGGGGAAACCTCCTTTACATTACACAAATGAAGGTACAAGCTCCACATCTTCACAAGATGATTCTAAGAAGGAAGTTGATCAAAGTGAAAAGCCAAAGAAGAATGAAAAATCTTACAAGTACAACTATCCAAAACCATCGCATCCAAATGAACCATTCAAGCACACACATTTATTTAATGGTTATTTTTTTTTATGTGCTAACTATGGACATATATACACACCATAGAAATAAGCCTCTTCGAGGGGGCAACCTCCTTTACATTACGCAAATGAACAATACTTGAATGATACAAATGACAAGACCTCCTTTCTATATATAGGAGTCTAAGGGGTCATAATATAATCAGAGCCGACATAGAAATAATAATGTAATGGCACAATAATAACAATATGGGGACTACATGGGTACAAACATATAATAAGGGGGTTGTAATAATAACAATAAGGGGTTACACCAGTAGTATAGGGACCTAAAATGCCTCTCTCCTTCAAAAAGTGTTGTCCTTAACGCTTGAGTAGTTCTTGACGCTTCTATACAAAATCCTTCTCCTCCCATGTGGAATTTTCAGCGGGTAAGTTCTTCCACTTGATGAGATACTCTGAAATTGATCGATTTCATAGCTGTCGGGTTCTTGTTTCTATGAATGATCCAAGTTCTAATATGATGTTTCCTTCCTCGTAAAGTTCTGGCAATATTGTTTGAACTGAGATCTTCTGCAACTTTTGAATGAGTGGCCACACTTGCTCATCCTTTTTCCATTCATATCTTGCTTCGTGTATCTAATTTGGTTGGATAATAGAAATAACACAAAACAATGCTTCCACATCCTCATCCTTTCTTGAGAGTGCATCTGCAACAACATTTTGCTTCCCTTTTTTGTAGATGATTTCAAAGTCATAACCCAACATATTTGTGATCCATTCTTTTTGTTCTTCTAATGATAATCTTTGTTCTAAAAAGTATTTAAGACTATCATGATCCATTTTTACCTTGAAGTGTATTCCCATTAGGTAAGGTCGCCATTTCTTAAGTGCATGTAATATTGCCAACATTTCTTTCTCATAAATTGCTTGCTTGAGATGTAGCTATAAAAATACCCAATCGCCTACATCAAAACTTCTTTCACGATGATGTTGATCTGCCTGTTTTTTCATTCGATTTTGCACCAAAGTTGCGTTATCCTTTAAAATTTGGAGAACTTGTTGTTGATGCTCGATGTGAACTTTCACTGCTTGAATATTTTTCTTCTTGATATGTCCTTCTATCTTGAGAGTTTGAGGAGTGATAATTTCTTTGAATGCATTGCAAGATATGGTCAAATTCATTTCTTGATGCTCGATGTGACCTTTCACTTTTTAAACATTTTTCTTGATATGTCCTTCTATCTTGATAGTTTAGGAGTGGTAATTCCGGCCAATGCATTACAAGATATGGTTAGATTCACTTCTTCTTTCTCGATGTGATCTTTCACTTCTTGAACCTTTTTCTTCTTGATGTGTCCTTCTATCTTGAGAGTTTGAGGAGTGGTAATTCTTGCCAATGTTTTACAAGATATGGTTGGATTCATTTCTTCTTTCTCTGGGGTTGGTTCCTGGTGTATATCCTCTTCTTTTGATGTTTCTTAATCCTTTTCTTCCTCCTCTTCATAATCTATGTAAAATAGTTTCTTCTTAGCACACTTATGACCTTTAGTGTATTTTTTATCACAATTGTAATAAAGCCCTTTTTCTCTTTTTTCTTCCAATTGTTGTGGTGTCAACCTTGTAGGTTGTGGAAGGATAGGAGAAGCAATAATTCCATCTTTATAGTTGTGAGGGGTAGACTTCCTTGTTGCTATAATTTTGCTTTGCACTTTTCTTTCCCTCTCCAATGAATCAGGTTCCCCATGACGAACCTCATGTTGAATGTTATCCTTTAAAGTCCCTATGGAGACATCAATCCTCTGCTTCTCTGGGATGTCATTTTCCCTTATATTCAATTTTTGAAAGTCCTCAATGTGCTCTACCATTGAACACTTTTGTTTGAGATTTATCAATTGGCTAAAGAAGGTGTTTCTCTTTGTATCCTCATAATGTGCTATCATTTCCTCCCTGAAAATTGACCACGTAACAAGTGGTTTACAAGAACAAAGCCCTTTATACCATAAAAATTGATCTGGTTCTGAGTATGAAGATGAAATAGGTACCTTTTGTAATAGTGGAACACCATGTATATCAAAATATTTCTCCATCTGTAGTATCCAATTTACCGGATCCTTACCATCAAACTTCCTCATATCCCTTTTTCTTTATTTGAGGAGCTCGATCTTGAAACACCTGTAACTTTGTAATTTCGGATCTTTAAGTTCTAAAATTTTGGCCTCTAATAGCCCTCTGAGTCCTCTTTATAACTCCAGAATTCTGATTGCAATTGGATTCCCGAAGAAAGATTTATTCCCAATCTCCCACGATGACCTAATTATATACTAGTTTAGTAGAGTGAACTTGTACGACGTTCCACGTCTCACATTTTCAACCTTAGGATATGACAAATATAGACATAAAACTATTGTTCGTCATCTTTCTATAACTTCTTATGAAATTTCAATCTGATGCTCAAAGAGAAAGTTATGACGATTTTCCCAAGGTCACCTATTTACAATGTAATTCGGGAGTTTGAAAAAACCCTAACTTCCTCATATTATATCTCCTAAAATATAGCGAGACAAGATCTGGAATTCAGAGTCAAGGTTCAGACCGGTTTTGTCTCAAATGAGTTTTTCTTTTAGCTACAAAAACTTTGTGGCGAAAGATTTATAGAAAAACGTCCACGACAACCTGTTTTAGATGAAATTCTGGAGCTTGCAAAAACCTTAACTTCCTCAGATTATATCTCCAAAAATATAGTGATACAAGATCTGAAATTTAGACCTGAGGTTCAACGAGCTTTCGTCTAAAATGGGTTTTGTTTTTAACTTTTTAAATGTCACAGAAATAAAGTTATAGCGAAACTTCGAAAATGACCTGTTTGGAGCAGCGAAACCCTAGAATCCAAAGCTCTGATACCAAATGTTATGAAACCAGCTCTCAAAAAGATAGAAAAGATAGATCAACGCCTTAGAAATAGGCCTCTTCAAGGGGGCAACCTCCTTTACATTAAAAAAATGAACAATTCTTAGATGATACAAATGACAAGACCTCCATTCTATATATAGGAGTCTAAGGGGTCGTAATATAATTAGAGCCGACATAACAATAATAATCTAAGGGCACAATAATAACAATACGAGGACTACATAGGCACAACAATATAATATGGGTGGTGTACTAATAACAATAAGGGGTTACACTAGTAGTATAGGGACCTAACAAAAGACTACATATGCATATTAAAGAAGGCTCTATATGGTCTCAAGCAAGCTCCTAGGGCTTGGTATGCTCATCTTGACAGGTATCTACATCAACAATGATTCAAGAAAGGAAGCGCTGACAATAATCTCTATGTGAAAGTGGATCAAGATAACCTAACAATTATCGATGTATATGTGGATGATATAATCTTTGGAAGAAATGATGACATATTAAGTAAAGACTTTGCCACAAAAAGGCAGTTGGAAAAGTAGAAAGATTCCAAGAAGCATCAAAAGAATCTCATATTATTGTCGTCAAAATAATTCTTTGATATCTTAAGGGCGCAACGGAATATGGTATCCCAAAGGAAATGACTTGGTTATCCAAGATTATATAGATGCAGATTGGGCAGGAAGTGTTGATGATCTTAAGAGTGCTAGTGGAGCAACATTCTATCTAGGTGGTTGTCTTGTTTCATGGTTAAGTAAAAAGCAGTCTTCAATCTTGTTATCCATGGAAAAAGCAGAATATATCACGATAACAACTTGTTGTACACAAGCTCTTTAGATGAAGAAAACTTTGCAAGATCTTCAAGTCAAGTTTTATGAGCCTATTCTCGTCTTTTGTGATAACACCAACGCCATTAGTATCTTCAAGAATCCTGTGATGCATTCCAAAACGAAGCACATTCCGATTAAATATCACTTTGTTAGAGAGAAGGTCACCGAAAAGAATATCAATATTGAATATGTTGGAACAAAGGAATAAATTCCTGACATCTTTACCAAACCATTACCCCATGAAGCATTTGAGTATCTTTTCTAAAAGCTTGGGATTCTCCAAAGTTTTAATTAGACTCTTTCTCTTATCTACTCGAGTATAAAGGGGGAGTGGAGGTGTGTATAGGTTTGCAGGATGACTGTTTTTCAAGGGGAGTTACCCTTTCCCATTTATGACAAAGGGGGAGAGAAGGAAGTAGGAAGAGTTGTCATGATCACAGGGGGATTACATGTGTTTCTATCAATGCCAAAGGGGGAGATTGTTCATCAGTGGTTGTCATAGATGTCAACCCAAGCAGCACCAAGGGCTACCCTGATATTTCATGGGAATTTTGACTTGACAACTTACTATATTC
The DNA here is from genome assembly GCA_000404065.3 of Pinus taeda. Lineage (NCBI taxonomy): Eukaryota > Viridiplantae > Streptophyta > Pinopsida > Pinales > Pinaceae > Pinus > Pinus taeda. Next base: position 13,196 of record APFE031674420.1, on the reverse strand, counting down.
TGAGTCAAGGATCTTCTAGGTGTATTCTACTTGTCGAGATGTTTCCGTTGATATATGGTACACCTCCTAGTTCTTCACAGTTTGAGAGTTATTTGCGTTTGAAGTTAGTAACCCCGGTTAGTGGGCTAAAACCCTATGGGGTTGTGGCATGGCACTCATAATTGTTTGTGGTCGTTGAATAGTCAATAATTAATAATATTATTTTTCTCCTAAAATCCCTCCAACGTTCACTTGTTGAGGACCCTCTCAACTCAAGACATTCATATAAATAATGACCCTCATATCCTTCTCTTGTAGGGATTTTGTGGCTTCAAATAGGCCATTGTGGAATTTTCACTATACCTTTGTTTCTGCAAAGATTCAGAAGTTGAAATTAAAACCCACTTGAGCTGAAATCTTGATGAATCTCGCAACCTAATTTCCAATCTTGGTTTGCTATATTTACGGATATATGATCTAAGGAAGTTAGGGTTTTTGGAGGCTCCCTAATTCCATGTCAAATAGGTGACATTGTGAAAATCGTCATAACTTTCTCTTTGAGAATTGGATTAAAATTTTGTAAATAGTCATTGAAATAGGACAGACTATAGTTTTTTTAGTAGCATGTTCATGACCTAAGGTTGCAACGGCGACACGTGGCACTTCATACAATTTTTCTCTACTGAACTAGTCTATAATCAAGTCATCGTGGGAGATTGGGAATAATTGTTTCTTGAAGAATCCAATCTTGATTAGACCTGTGGGGTTAGAAACAAGACTCAGAGGGCTATCACAGGATGAAATTTAAAACCCTGGAGAGCTGAAATTTTGTAGGTACAATAAATTTAATATCGAACTCCTAGAAGGCAAGAAAAAACATGCATTCAAGGATCACTGTAGTAAGGACCACACATCAACAATCAAGGGTAAGTCTCCTACAAAAAGGTCGTATATTAGTGTTTACATTTGAATTTTGAGTATCATTTCTGGCATTTGTTTTTGCAGGACAACGTAAGTATATACAGTGTCTCTATTATATCTCTATGTCTCTTTATGTCACAATTAGTTTTTCGGATGTCCTATTCTTGATACTACACAATTTATGCTACATATTCTTGATGTTATACCAAGTTTGCTAACTCTATATGATGTTGTAAGTTCATGTTACTTTTCTTGTCATAGTTGATGGAATGGTCTATGTTGTTGTACTTAGAACTTGGTCTATTGTTGCAACAAGTCAACAACAAAAGTGACAAGAACATTTCAGTTACGCATTGTAATTTTAATTTGCATTTATTCAGTATTATGCACTTACTTGTGTTTCGCAGGCAGAGGTAAGTTGAAGGGTATTTTGTTTTGTTTTGAAATTGGTTTCACCGAGGAAATTTTGCATGAAGGTAGAAGAAGATTCAAGTACAACTTCAATCAAGAATTCAAAAGCAAAAGTATCAAATCAAAGGAAGCATTTCAGCTGGACGTCCCTTGAATACATGACAACCATCTATATATTGTGAAGAAGTGTCAAGGCCAAGAGTCATCATTTTAAAGTTGTAAAAGTGTCATTTGTAAAAGTGTCATCATTGGAAGAGCCATTATTGTAAAAGAGTCAATCTGCCTAGAGTTGAAAAGGCATTATTGGGAGGTATAGGAGTCTCTGTTGGGATGATGTCATGGTTGGGTTGCAGGTCATAGTGTGATTAGGTGTTCGGTAAAAATCATTGTAAATCATATTGTATCATGGATTGTTGTCCCTAGTACAAGAATCCACACTCTTGTCTCATTTTAGTCATTATAGGGTGGCAAGGAGGTTTTGGGTTGGTGCATGAAGTCGCCTACAGGTTGGAGCCTGTGAACACTTCAGGGTGGTAGGTTGGTCTAGGATGTTGGGGCATCCATTCAGTTGAATACTAAAGAAATCAGGGCATTGGGGCGTCCTTCTATTGGGAGCTAGAGAACAATGCTTTTCTATAATTCTAGGAAGTTGTTGCTTTCATTTTAGTTGGGGCTGAAGACTAAAGAATTTATTAGAAACAAGTTTGGTGGTTTTTGACCCGGAGGGGGTTTTCCACCTAAAATTCTTGTGTCTATTGTGTTCCTTTATTTACTATTATTACTGCATAAACATTAATAATAATTGAATATTAACTAATGCTCTGAAAATATTTAAAAGTGCTAATTTCTAAGGAATACTTATTCACTGCCACCCCCCCCCCACCCCCCACAATAATTCCAACACCAGAATGTGATGCCTCCCCCCCCACCAACCCCCTCAATATTTCCAACACCAGAATGGTGATGCCTTGTATGTACGAGGACGGTCCCAAAATAGAAACAAAAATAAGTGCTCGAGTGGGAGATATAAATATAGAGGGAGATCTAAATCTCTAGGAAAACCTGTAAAGGTGTGCAAGGAATGTGGAAAGGAAGGGCACTTCAAAAGGGATTGTGAATCTAAAGCTCCTAAAAAAGGAAAGAGATATGATGATGCTCCTTCTGCAGAGGCAAAAACCACCTCAGATGAAAGTTGAGATATGTACTTGGCTTGTTCTTCAAGTACACATGTAGATCATGAGGCATGGTTGGTTAACTCAGGTGCATCCTTTTACTTCACTCCCCATAGAGAGTGGTTCTACGAGTATGAGAAATATGATGGTGGTGATGTATTCTTAGGGGATGAAAGGAAGGCTAGACTCATTGGTCGTGGAAAATTCAAGTTGAAGTTGCAAGGTATAAGGATTAGAACACTTCTGGGTGTTCTGCATATTCCTGCATTGGCCAGAAATCAGATTTCTATAAGCAAGCTGGATGATGTAGGTGTAAAACAATGTTCGAGAAAGATACCTAAAAAATGGTTCAAGTAGAACTGGTAATGATGAGGGGCATTCAGAATGGAACTTTGTACAATCTTCAAAGTAGCGCTATTATTTATGGGTGCAATAATTATGTGGTTCCTGAAAGTGGAGCAGAAAATATAGTGGTCTCTGGAGAAAAGACAATGCCATGGCATCAAAGGCTTGGACATATTGGAGAGAAAGGCCTTCAAATAATTCATGGTAATGATATGCTAGAAGCTATGTCTAATAACTCTCATGATTTTGATTTCTGTAAAAATTATGTATATGGGAAAAACAATCAGGTGAGTTTCCCCTCTAGCGGTAAGAAGGCGAAACAAATATTAGAGCTTGTGCATAGTGATGTGTTTGGACCTGTGTGAGTTCCATCCCTGGGAAGGTCTGTGTACTATGTATCATTTATATATGACTTTTCAAGGAATACATTGATATATTTTCTCAGGAATAAATTTGAAGTCTTTGACAGGTTTAAAGAATTTAAGGCTCTGGTGGAAAACCAGAAAGAGAAGAAGATAAAGGTGTTGAGGACAGATAATGATGAAGAATTTTGCAAGAAGGAATTTGAAGAGTTCTGTAAGAAGTATAGTATAGCACAACTGTAACATCCCTCCCTTAATAATAAATAATAAATAATAAGAACTAATAAAAATAATACAAAATAATAAGTAATAATGAATAATAAATAAATCAATCATAATAAAAATAATAAATAAATAAAAATGATAAGTAATAAAAATAGAAATAGTAATAACCAAAATAACAAATAATAATAAAAATAAATAAAATAAGGAAATTATCAAAAAAATTAGCATGCCGACACTTGGAGGGTGGGCATGTGGCATGCAAACACATGGAGGTGTGCATGTGGTTTCCCTTCCAATGTTTTTTCTATTTAATGAATGATGAGGAGGATGGAGGGGGTTCGATCATTCTGAGGTTTTGTCTTCATTCTCTTGGGAGAGTACTGAGACTTAAGAATACTGGCAGTAGTCGTTGATTGAGGGCTCGGGGGTGGCCAGTTGTAGCAGAATCCTGCAGAATTGAGCCTACGGTTGGGAGGAGAGTCGTCCCCAAATCTTATGGTCACTTCGCAGCCGTAAAGTACAGGTATAATTTCATTGAAAGAATTGTTTTCCTTTGACATTACTTTTAGTTTTTCTTGTGCTGTTACATATGGTATCAGAGCAGGTTTAATCGTTAGGGCCTATGGGCATCCGGAATTATACTTGTTGGAAATTTTAACCTGACTTGTTTTAAAGTACAGGTTGATT
>APFE031674419.1:10618-37549 GCA_000404065.3 Pinus taeda | reverse complement strand
AGCAGTGCCACCTTATGTCTCCTTACTCCTTTTACGTTGTCTTTTGTTCCCCTTTTTCCATGCAAAAACCTGGAATCATAATGCATTAGTCACGTGGATAAAGTGTCTAACCTTCCTCCTACAAACAACACGAAATAACTAAGAAATGCATGCATAGGCAAATAAAGATGAATGGTTTGAGCGAGTAAAGTAGGCCAAAATGAGCCCGAATTGTACCAAAATTGGGGCTCATCAACTGCATATACACTACAACCCTCTCTTATCATGTTGCATCATGCTACCCATAGCACTACTACTACTATTATTGCACTATAAGTCAGTTACTGAGATGTTTTTAACTGATCTACCCAACTATTGACATGATTGTCAGGCTAGAAGCCTTTGTGATGTTGAAGGTCTCTCTCTTGCTATTCTGTGCTCCCTCTGTTGCCTTTGTACTTCTGCAAAAACTTTTTTCCTCTCACACTATTGCGAACACCTCTGCGCCTTCCTGCACTGCTGCAACCTCCTATGTGACTCTCATACTGTTGCAACCCTCATTGTGCTACTATAGATCCCTACACTCTAGCACTATTCTTCCGCTCCATCCTCATCATTCTTTTAATGACATTCGTCATCTTGCTATTGTCTCTCGGGGTTGTTGTAGCCAAATATGATCCAAGAGTTTGGGTACATCAAGGATCTTTCACCACATCTCCTGTAGTCCTCTTGACTATAGCTCTATTTCACCCCACTTATTCTCTAGAGGTACCTAAGCACTCATGGCATATTTGTCATCAGTCTCCACTTCCTTCTCTGCCTTAGCCCACCCTTACGTGAAACTGTCTTGGAGTCAGAATGCTCTCCCTTATTCTTCTTCCTGGGACATTGGTTTGCATAATGCCCTAGCTCCCCACAATGGAAGTGCTTTATCTTGGAGATGTCCTTCTTCTTCGTCTTCCCTTGCTATCCCACAGATGCCAGAGCTGCATCCTTTTACTCATGTTTCTTGATTCGACCTCCTTTGTTTCTACTTCCCGTCTTGGTCAACCATATAATCTCTTCTTGGTGAAGAGTTGCTAATAACTCTTTCCATCGTAGAATATTATCTCTACCCAAAATGATTTGGATGAATGTCTCCCAATCCTCAGAAGCTGCATTCAAGGTCGCCCTCACCATTAACTCCTGATCTTGCTTGGCCCTTATGGAAGTAAGTTGATCCCAAATCTCTTGCAACCTGCTGAGGAATAGATTTATATGTTCGCCCTTATGCATCTAATACAACCACAATTGATTCTCTAGTAGCATCCTCCTCTACACAGAAGTTCCATGATACAACTTCTTCAAGGTATCCCATCTCCTTTGTCATATTCTTCTCGACAATATGTTGAACTACATGATCCTTAAATCCATCAAGGACTATGCACTTTTTCTTGGCCATTACATCCTCATACCTTTCTTTATCAGCTAAGTCGACTGATCCTTGACCCCATCAAATACTGTGCACTTTGCCTTCACCATTACATCCTCATACCTTTCTTTATCAGCTGAGTTGATTGGGATAGCCACAGTTCTCAAGACGAAGGCCTTGATGCGATGTCTATCCAGAACAAACAGAATCCTAGCCTTCCCTATGGTAAATTTGGACACCACGTCCAGCCTGTCCTAATCCCTCAGTCCGTTCATTGCCATATCTACTCTTCTCTTCGACTCCCTCTGAGTCTCTACTTCCCCCATGGGAGTTCTCTCCTAGAATCCCTCTGAGTCTCGATTTCCCTCCTAAAATCCTCTCTTAGACTCCCTCTGAGTCTTAATTTCCCTCCTGGAAATTCTTTTGTTAGTAGTCAAATAACACCTCTCCGATCCCCTTTACTCCTACAACACTGGTCTAGATTTCTTGGCTAGAAATCTGCCTAGGTAGCGACTCCCTCTACCTTGGTTCTATTCCATCAGCTACTATTTTTCTTTGACATCAACAACCCCCCACCAACTTCACAATCCATAATATTCCCATAGCTCCCTAGGCCCCAGCAGATGAAGAAACTGAGCCTCTTAGCTCCGTGCAATCCTGGCAAGGCTAAATTGCTCCTCTAGCCAACTGCGTCACTCCTAACTGGTTGAGCAGGATTCTGTGGCTCCTTGTGAGCCTCTTTTTCCTTCCTCTACCTCTGGGTTGGCCCTCTCTCTGGCTCAAAATGATGATGTGGGCCCACTACATCACTCCTTCTCTGCTGCTTTCTACTAAGAAACAACTTTGGTCTCTTGGGACAATGATTTCTACTACAAATCCTCTAATTTAGCTGGTGCCTTCAGCTCCCCTATGATCTGCAATGCTATGATACCATGTTGAAATTTATAAGTCTAACCCATTAGGAATTTTCCTGCACTATCTGGTTTATTTCACCTACTTGTTTTATTCTTCAACAAGTTATTTAACCATTTAAATGTTGAAAATAAGTAGAAATGCAATCTCAACCATCTGCAGATCATCATTGAAATAAATAGACAAACACATAAGGGACACCATTATTTTTGCACAATTGTCCCTGGGAAAAAACAACTTTGGAAAACTAGTACAACAGTTCTGAGGGTTTTATTATTAAGAAACTTTATTGAGTACAACTGGGTGCCAAAATGGCTCACCCGATAGAGAAATCAATCTAGCAGTAATACCTCTCTTTGAATGTAGATATTCGGCAAGTATGCTCCATGAAAATATCTCCAATGCCTCCCTAAGGCTCTGTGTCATCCCTCCTAGCCTCCTTGTCAGCTTGGAACCATCTACATTAGCCTTTTGATGCTTTTTGTATGCTCTCTGGTCCTCTGTATCACCCACGCAAGCCCTGGTAGGATATGTGCAATCCCTCTGGCCCTCTGTATGGATCCTTTTGGCTTTGCATAGCCTTCTCTACCTCTTCACTGGTCCTTCCACACTATCTCTCCCTCTCTACTATGCAGTCACTACCCCTCGCTGCAACTCTGATCACTCGTTCAATTTCTCTCAGCAAACCCTGCTCCAGAAAATTGAATTGACTGATCAACATTGTGTACCTCGAACGGACCCTCAATCCTCCTCTTATAAATTTTTTTTCTTGAGTCTTCAAAGACCAAGATTAAATATCTAATCAATGGCTAAGATTAGGTTTGGCTTGATCCATTTCGTTTAGAACCTTCTCACCCAGTTTTATATTGATACCCATTAATATTTTTATTTTCCTATGTTTAAACTTAGGAACCCATTAAACATATTAATTATTTTAATATCTCTCTAACCGGGTGGAATTTCCCCAAACCATTTCTAGGTCTTGGAGATCTCATGTGCTTTAGCCTCTCCAACAATTTTCATGGCTAGAGCACATCCGATGGTAGCCCAAATCGACACATACCTTCTTGAAATTCATGAGGTCCTTATCAATTTGGATTGGTAGTGATGTAGTTCATATTCTCCTACATTGTAAGGTTTCGGTGAAGCCATGCCTTTAAGCCTATAAATTTGTATCCAAATTTCCATATTAGTAGCCTTGGGTCATTTCAAATATTCCTCATTTGATGAAACCGTAGGCTTGCCAACAATTGATACTATTATAGTGACCACTTTCTTGCTTTAAGTTTATTATTACCTTGAGACATTTTTTGCTTGATGCCTGTAATGGCCCACCTACAATTACAAACAGAATGTGAATATTAGCATACATATGGACATCCATATTATAGCTACATATGCATGACCCACATGTATTTGAAATAGTATACATACCAACTAATATGGAAAAATATCTAAACTTAACTTAATATATCAATCATCGAAGTAAATTCTAGCTTATCAAAATATAATGAAAATATATTAAGTTGGGTATTTAGTAGATATACCACCCTTACATATAAAATGATAAATCCATAATCAAAAGAAAATATAAACTATCTTACAAACTACAATTGTTTAAATAAATAAAATTATAAAAAATTTAACTAAAAGTATAAATTAAATTAATTTAATTTAATATTTGAATAAAGCTAATATTAATAAAAATAATCAAATACTATATATATAAATCTATCCTCTAAAAGGATGAACCAAATCAATTAAACTTATAAAATGCTGAATCAGAAAATTAAATATGGATATATAGGTTTGATCAAGTCTATAGCATGCAAGGCTCCACGTAACAAGGAGGAAGAAAAGTGGTGAACTAGGGAAATAAAAAGAAGGGAGTACTATTGAGACAGGGGAATTTTTTGACAGAAGAAACAAAGTGCAGGTAGTGCAGGAAGGAGGAAATTACTGAGAAAGATACAAATTGAGAGAAGCCTCAATTATTCTTGAGTTTTTTGGCATGGGGGTAGAGTACCTCGTTTGTAAAGTAATTTGAAACTGGGTATCGAGGTTGTGCTCAGTTTGGTTGGGAGGTTTTTGTGATTTTGATAAAAACAGTGGGAACAATAGCCACCAGAAACATCATTAGACAAAAGATCAACTTCAAGAACACTACAAAAGAAATTACAAGTGTTGGAATTTCTAAGTTTAACCTGTTTGAAACTCTTCCTGTACTATTTGATTTATTTCTTCCTACTTGTTCAGTTAATTAACATGTAATTTACCATGTAAATACTGAAAATAAATAAAATTACAGTATCAACATATACAGATCATCAACTGAAAGTAAACAAGCACACAAGTGACACTTTTACTTTTTTACTAATGTCCTCGGAAAAACCAATGTAGGAAAACTGGTGCAACTATTCAGAGGATTTTACTATTATGTAGTTTCGGAATAAAATCTGGGTGCCAAAAATGGCTCACCCAATAGAGAATTCCCTCTGTATAGTACCTCTTAGTTAGAGACAAATATTCTGGCTAAATCACCGAATGAACGATCCCACAGTAACAATGTAGCTTTTGATGCTCTACATCACTCTGATAGGGACTATGTCACCCTATCTATCTCTCTAGCTCCCAGTCTGTCCGACAAAATTCTTCCAGCGCTACCTCTAGGCCCTGCATCTAGCCCTACATCAGCCTCTCTAGGCTCTACGTTAGCTTTTGGAGTCTCTGTGTCAGCCCCTAGTCCCTCTATGTCTCACACGCTAGCCCTCTCTGGCTTTGTGCATCTCCTCACTTCCTTTGTATGGCCACTGGCTTCCTTCGCGTAGCCTCTAGCTGGCTCTATGTCAACCTCCCATAGCTCTACGTTGATCCTCCTGGTACTAACTCTTCCTCTTTGCTATGTATTCACTTCCCCTAAGCTGCAACTCAGATCACTCACTCGATTTCCTCAGCAAACCCTACCCCAGAAAATCGAATTCTTGATCTCTCTTGGTGTGTTCTCCAACTCACCCTCAAGCATCCTCTTATACTTTTCTCGTTGGCCCATCAACAGATGAGATAAAATCTCTAATCAATGGCTAAGATTAGATTTGTCTTGATCCATGACTTTTGGACCCTTCTAACCCAGTTTTAATTTAATACCCATTAATATTTTATTTTTCCTAAGTTTAAACTCAGGAACTCTATTAAAAATAACAATTATTTTAATATTTCCTAAACCGGTTAAAATATCCCCAAACAATTTTTGGGTCTTAGATATCATGTGCTTTAGCCTCTCCACCAATTTTCATGGCTAGAACACATGTGATGCTACCAAAAATCAACATTCCCTCTTAGCGAGGACTATGCTCTAATAATACTCCTCACTGAGTATCACCCTCATCATACAACATCAGTCCCTGTGTTGATGTTAGGCCTCCTTGTCCAACAGCCTCTGCACTATTACATCCTGTATTATTCGCCATGGCCCTGCCACTTCCACTGTTTCATCTGTACAGCAACTCCCTTTGCATCTGTGTTGTTCCCTATGGCCCTTCCACTGCCACTGTTACATCTACACTGCATCCCCTTCTCTTCATGCTGGATCGTGCTGCCCATAGCACTGCCACTACTAACTGTTGCACTGCAACCCAATTACTGAGAAGGAACTAACTGATCCACTCAAATCTAACATCTGTTTCAGGCTATGAACTATCCTGATGCTGAAGCTCCCTATGTCGCTAGCAAGTGCTCCCTCTACTAACCTCTATGCTTCTAAAACAACTTCATGCATCTCACACCATTTCACACCTCTCTGTGCCATCTTGCACTGGTGAAATAATCCTATGCCTCTTGCATTGTTGCATCTTGTTAGCCTCTGCGCTATTCTAGGAATCCTACACTATAGCACTCTTGTTCGCGTCATTTGCATCCATCTCTACTGACATCTACCAGCCCTGCTACTCCTCTTTGGGGCTCATGTAGCAAGGTATAATCCAAGAGGTTGGGTACCTTGAGGATCCTTCCCCTCATCGCCTGTAGTCTGTTTGACTATAGCTCGATGTCTCCCCACTTCTTCTCATGTAGCGTATGAGAACTCATGGAACAGTCATCATCCTCCTCAACTTCTTTCTCTGCCCTCAGTGGCGCTACCTTGGTTTCAGAAGCCTCTCCCTTTCTCTTCTTCATAGGACACTGGATTGCATAGTGACCCAGTTACCCACAATGGAAGCACTTGACCTTGGAGAGGTCTGTCTTCTTCCTCTTCTCCTACTTTCTCATAGATGCAAGAGGTGCATCTTCTTCTTCCTCCTTGATTCTGACCCATTTCCCTCTACTCCTTGCCTTGGTCACCCATTTGATCTCTTCTTGATGAAGAGTCACCCACAGTTCCTCCCAATCTGGAATTCTCAACTTGCCCAATATGCTCTAGAAAAATACCTCCCAATCCTCTGAGACTACATTCAATGCGGTCCTCACCATCAGTTCCTGATCTGGCGTGGCCCCTATAGAAGTTAGCTGGTCACGGATCTCCTTCAACCCATCGAGGAAGACACCTATATGCTCTCCCTTCTCCATTTGGTATGACTGCATTTTATTTTCAAGTAACATCTTCCTTTGCACCAAAGTAGGCTGGTACAATTTCTTTAGAGCTTCCCATAAATATGCGACACCACATGATCCTTGACCCCATCAAGGATTATGCGCTTTTCCCTAGCCATTACCTCCTCGTACTTCTCATTTTTAACTGGGTCAACTGGGATCACTATCATTTTCAAGGTGAAGTGCTTGATGCAATACCTGTCTAGAATGGACTAGATCTTTGCCTTCCAGACTATGAAGTTGGAATCTTCACCCAGTCTATCATGATTTCTTAGCCATTCACTGCCATTTTTCTTCTCTTCTTCTCACTCCTTTGAGACTCTTTACTTCCCTCTTGGAAGTCCTCGGTTCGACTCCCTCTGAGTCTTGATTTTCTTTCTAGAAATACCTCCTGCTTGGTCCTTCCCTATTAGGTATTTTTTTTACCACACTACCCCACCATCTTTGCTCTGCAAATTATCCGCAGCCTCCTATACCCTAGCAAGTTGAAGGAATGAGCCTCTAGGTTATGCGTGGTCGTGGCACTGAAGAAATCTGCACCTTCGAGCCACAACATTGATCATTCCTGACTTGAAAGATGATTAGCCACTGCATACGTCTGGTATGCTCCTCTTTGCCTCTACGTTTATTCTCCTCCTGGCTCGAACTAAAGACGCAGGCCCTCTGCATCACCCCTTCCTTGCTCCTTTCCACTAGGAACAACTTCTGTCACTTGGGACAATTATTTCTGCTACTACTGCTCTACTTAGTTGATGCAGTTAGTTATCCCGTGATCTGCAACCACCTTTTGATACAATGTTGGAATTTCTAAGTTTAATTCATTAGAAATTCTTCTTGTACTATCTAATTTATTTCTTCCTACTTATTCAATTACTTAACAATTTATTTACCATGTAAATACTAAAAATAAATATAAGTACAATATCAACATATACAGATCATCAACTGAAAGTAAACAAGCACAAAAGTAACATTGTTGTTTTTGGACTAATGTCCCCAGAAACAACCAATGCAGGAAAACTGGTGCTATTATTCAGAGGGTTTTATTATTATGAAGCTTCAAAATAAAGCCTGGGTGTCAGAAATGGCTCACCCAACAAGGAATTCCCTCAGAATTAGTACCTCTTTGTCGGAGACAAATATTTCAGATAAATCATAGGATGGACGATCCCATAGCAACAATGCAGCTTTTGCTGCTCTGCGTCCTCTCATAGGGACTGCGTCACCCTATCCTGCTCTCCAGCTCCCAGTATGTCCCACAAAATTCTCCCAATGTTGCCTCTAGGCCCTATGTCAGCCTCTCTGGTCCTGCCTCATCATCTTTTTGTTCTACGTTAGCTTATGGAGCCTCTACGTTAGCCCCTAGACCTTATGCGTCTCACACACTTGCCCTCTCTGGCTCTGTGCAACTCCTGACTACCCCTGCATCATGACTGCCTCCGTGTAGCCTTCAGCTAGCTCTTCGTCAACCTCCCATGACTCTACATTGATCCTCCTGGTACTAAGTCTACCTCTCTTCTATGTATTCACTTCCCCTTAGCTACAACTCAAACCACTCACTCGATTTCCTCAGCAAACCCTGCCTCGGAAAATTGAATTCTTGATCTCTCTTGGTGTGTTCTCCAATTGACCCTCAAGCCTCGTCTTATACTTTTCTCATTGGTCCATCAATGGCCAAGATTAAATCTCTAATCAATGCCTAAGATTAGATTTGGCTTGATCCATGACTTTCGGACCCTTCTAACCCAGTTTTATATTAATACCCATTAATATTTTATTTTTCCTAAGTTTAGACTTATGAACTCCTTTAAAAATATTAATTATTTTAATATCTCCCAAACTGGTTAGGATATGCCCAAAACATTTCTGGGCCTTGGAAATCTCATGTGCTTTAGCCTCTCCACCAATTTTCATGTCTAGATAACATCCAATGCTACCCCAAATCAACAACAAGTAATTAGTTATTAATGATTTGTCAAATTTCAAGGAATGTCTGCTTGTCTCATAGATTTAAAGGTTTGATTCTGTAAGAATGTTAAATTAGTGTCTTATCATTGTTATGGGATTTATAGTGCTCAGGAGTAGAATTAATAGGAGAAATTGGGGCATTATCTCTGACCATAATCGGGCAATCCTGAATCCTTTTCCTCATTGAATTTACTCGACAATGTGGGGATGCAAGTCAAGTCATAGGTCATAAGAAAAGGTGTGACTTGTGCATCTCAAGTCAAGTCTCACACCCAAATGAGTGACTTGTGACTTGTCACCTAGCATAAGAAAAATGTGCAATTACTTGGTCACTTACGATAGCCTTAGATGGGTCGCAAGTCACCGGTCATAAAATAAGATCATATTTGGCAAATGACTATGTTTCCAAATTGTCACCAATGACTTGGAAAAGTGTATAGACTAGGGGAAGGTCACAATTTCAATTTTGAGTGGTCAATTGATATTTTGGCCCTAGTGATCAAAACCATGTTTTGGCCCCTTAGATTCAAGATTGCTAGGTATTTTGGAAAACATAGATAGGTTAGAGAAGGGACGAAACCCTAGGAAACCAAAGGAAAAGGGAGATAAGCAATCAAGTATGGGATGTCTCCACAATTTTGAAAGTTTAGAATTTTTTGGGTTGCTGTAGCAGCGAGAATAGAAACCTAAGAGAAAACAAGACCCTTGATATTAAGGACACAAAAAAATGTGGAAACCAATAAGAAAATTCATGACAGATAATCTAAAGTCTAGTAACAAAAGTGCAATAACTTGAATAAAAATCTTTTAAGCAAATTTTTTAGAAGACAATCTAAAAAAAATGAAGTTCTTTACTAGATTACTCTCCTCACTGCAACCAAAAAAGTGCACACCCAATGCCAATTTCATTATCCCACCATTGTAATAACAAACCTGAACATAACGTTCAAAGGACATTCAAAGGTTAAAAGTTAACATGCAAGAAATTAATACACAAGTCATATCGCATCTAGCCAATTAAATATCCTTAGCCAAATGTTGTTTTAAGGTAGCATAGGATGTCCTATAACCATGAAAACTAATGGAGAGGCTAAAGCACATGAGATATGCAAGACCCAAAAATGGTTTGGTAAGATTCTAATCGTTGTAGGAGATATTGAAATAATTAATATTTTTAATGGAGTTCCTAGGTCTAACTTAGGGAAAATAAAATATTAATGGGTATTAATATACAAATGGGTTAGAAGGTTCCAAAAGTCATGGATCAAGCCAAATATAATATTAGCCATTAATTAGATATTTAATCTCAGTCAGTGATGGACCAATGAGAAAAGTATAAGAGGAGGCTTGAGGGCTAGTTGGAGAATACACTAGAGTGATCAGTCATTCATTTTGGTAGAGTGGGGTTGCTAAGAAAAAGTGAATCAGTGATCAGTAGTGAGGGGCAGTGAGCATGGGGTAGAGAGGCAGGGACAATACTAGGAGACCAACATAGAAGTGGAGAGAGCTAGAGTAGCAGTCAGTCCATGCTATGTAGAGCCCAACAAAGGAAGCGCAGAGCCTAGAGAGACTACATCATCCACACAGAGGCTCCCAAAGGATACACAATACTTCAAAGGCCTGACGTAAAGAGTCTTGGGGCTGACAAATGTTAGAAAGAGGCTAACGTAGAGGCCAGAAGGACCAGCCCTGAGCTTTCATTGTGCAAGAGAGGGGTTCATGGGACATGTTTTTTGAATACCTATTTCCAGATACAGAGGTATTGTTGTTGTATATTTTTATCTATCGGGTGAGCCAATTTAGGCACCCAATTGTACTCTAATAAACTGCATAATAATATAACCCTCTGAAAGGATGCATAGGTTTTCCTGCATTGGGTTTTTTCAGGGACATTAGTCCGAAAATAATGGTGTCACTTGTGTCCTTATTTTCTTTCAATTGATGATCTGTAAAATGTTGATATTGTACTTGTGTTTATTTTCAGTATTTACATGGTAAATAACTTGTTGAGTAATTAAACAAGTAGGAAGAAATAAAGTAGATAGAACATGAAGAATTTCTAATGGGTTAAACTTAGAAATTCAAACATGGTATCAGAGCCAAGTTGCAGATCACAGGAAAATTGAAGGCATCATATTAGCAAAGCATTTGCAGCAGATTCAAGTGTCTAGAATGACAGAGTTGATTCATACAGAAGGCGAGAGACGAAGGAGTGATGCAAAGGGACTGAATCATCATTTTGGGCCAGAGAAAGGAAACACAGAGGCTAAGGGAGGTAGAATCAGGCTCACGCAGAGGTTAGGAGGGCTAACGCAGTTAGCTGGGGGAGATGATTTGCTTGTTGGGATAACACAAAGCCAAGTGGCTCAATCCTTCTGTTGCTAGGGTATAGGAGGCTATTGATAATTTATGGAGCAAAGCTGGTGGGGTACTATGGTTAGAACAATACCTGACACGGCAAGACCAAGGTGGAGGGAGTTGTTTTCGAGGTAGATGTTTAGCTAAGGAATCTGGATCAATGGTGTAGTTGCACAAAATATCGGAATGGGGCAACTTAAAATTGGAAGAGGGATTTCTAGAAGGGAAATCAAGACTCAAAGGGAGTTGAATCGACAACTTCCAGATGGGAAGTTGATAGACTTAGCAGGATTTGAACTAAGGAATTTGAGGAGGGAAGTAGAGAGACTCGGAGGAGTCGAAATAAGTGTAGCGAGATGGGCGTGAATGGGATAAGAGATCAGGATATGATGGACGGAGCATCCATCTTTGTCGTCTTGAAGGCCAGGATCTTGTCAATTCTAGACAAACATCGCCTCAAGAGCTTTGTCATGAGAGTGGTAGCTATCCCAGTTGACCCGATAGTTAATGAAAGGTACGAGGAGGAAATGGTGAAGGCTAAGTGCATCATCCTTGATGGGGCCAAGGATCATGTGGTACCACATATTGCTGAGAAGGAAATGACAAAGGAGATGTGGGATCCCTTGAAGACATTATACCAACATACTTTCGTGCAAAGGAAGATGCTCCTAGAGAATCATATAAGGGCATACCAAATGCATAGTGGAGAGCAGATAGATGTCTTCCTGGATTGCTTGAAGGAGATCCATGACCCTCTAACTTCCATAGGGGCCATGCCAGATGAGGAATTAATTGTGAGGACCACACTGAATGCAGTTTCTGAGGATTGGGAGGTATTTTTCCATAGCATATTAGGTAGGATGAGTCTTCCAAATTGGGGAGAACTATGGGTATCTCTTCATTAAGAAGAGATCATATGGCTGACCAAGGAAGGAATTAGCGGCAAATGGGTCAGAATCGAGAAGGAGGAAGAAGAGGATGTGGCTTTAGGATCTGTAGGAATGTAGGAGAAGAGGAAGAATAAGGACCTATCCAAGATCAAGTGCTTCCATTGTGGGGAACTGGGTCATTTTATGATCCAATGTCCTCAGAAGAAGAGAAAGGGAGAGACTTCGGACTCGAAGGAAGCGCCTGCAAAGGTAGAGAAAGAAGTTGAGGAGGAGGAAGATTGTGCCATGAGTGCTCATGTTCCACTTGAGAAGAAGTGGGGAGACATTGAGCACCAGTGTGGGATGGCACAGAGAGGTGTGCAAAGCTGCAAGATGGATGGAGTTGCTGCAACAGCGTAAAGGTCAGTAGAGGGAGCACCTATTAGCGGTAGAGGGAGCTTCAACATCGGGAGTGTCTCTAGCTTGATAGGGATGTCAGATTTGGGTCAATCAGTTACTTACTTCTCAATAACTAATTTTCAATGTAGTAGCACAATGCAGCATGATGAAAGGGGATGCAGTGCATATGCAGTGTTGGGAGGATGGACCAACAAGAGAATGGATGGAGAGAGAGTTTTTGTACAGATGCAACAGTGGTAGTGGCAAGGCCATGGGAAGAAATAAAGTATGCAATAGTGTAGAGGATTTTGTGTAAGAAGGCGTAGCATCAACACAGATACCAATGCTCGATAATTAAGGTGATGCTCAGTGTGGAGTATTACAAGAGCATAGTCCTTGATAAGAGGGAGTGTTGATTTGAGGTAGCTTCGAATGTGTTCTAGTGATGAAAATTGATGGCGAGGATAATGCACATGAGACCTCCAAGACCCAGAAAGGTTTTGGCAGATCCTAACGGGTTTGGAAGATATTAAAATAATTAATATTTTTAATGGAGTTGGTACTTATAACTTAGGAAAAATAAAATATTAACGTCTATTGATATCAAATTGGGTTAGAAGGTTCCAAAAGTCATGAATCAAGCCAAATATAATCTTAGCCATTGATTAGAGATTTGATATTGGTTGTTGATGGACCAACGAGAAAAGTATAAGAGGAGGCTTGAGGGTTAGTTGGAGAATACACTAGAGTGTCAGTCATTCATTTTTCTAGAGAGGGGTTGCTAAGAAAAAGTGAATCAGTAATAAACAATGGGGGTTAGTGAGTACGAGGTAGAGAGGCAAGGAAAATATTGGGAGATCGGAACAGAAGTGGATAGAGATAGAGCAGTAGTTATTCCAAGCTACACATAGGCAAGAATAGGTAGCGCAAAGCCCAAAGCGATTGTGACATCCACGCGTAGGGTAAAGGCAGTGATGCATAAGCTTCCAAAGGTTGCGCAATGCCTCAGAGGGCTGACACAAAGAGTCCTGGGGCTGACAAAGGTTAGCAAGAGGCTGACGCAGAGGCCAAAAGAGCTAGTTCTAAGCTTTAGTTGTGCCAAAGAGAGTTTTGTGCGATAGGTTTTTTGAATAGTTGTATCCAGATATAGTGGTATTGCTATCATATATTTTAATCTGTTGGGTGAGCCGGTTCAGGCACCCAGTTGTACTTTGATAAACTGTATAATAATATAACCCTCTGAATAGTCACACTGCTTTTCCCGCATTGGGTTTTTCTAGGGACATTGGTCCAAAAATAACGATGTCACTTGGGTGCTTGTTTTCTTTCACTTGATGATATGTAAATGTTGATATTTTACTTGTGCTTACGTTGAGGATTTACATGGTAAATAACTTGTTCAGTAATTAAACAAGTAGGAAGAAATAAACCAAATAGTACAGGAATAATTCCTAATGGGTTAAGCTTAAAAATTCCAACACCAAACTTAAGTAAGTAATAGGGTATGACTAATAAGCAAAATGTTGGGTCACATAAAGTATATAAAACAAGGAAATATGAGATATAACTGTTGGAAAAAATACTGAGAGGGGGGGTGAATCAGTATTATCAGGTCAATTATTTTTCATTTTACAATCAGATTTGTATATGCTACTTCAGTTAGTAAAAGCCGCGTATGTACATAACTACAGTTAAGGAAATTAGCGTATAACCAGCAGACTTGGAATTCAAATTATTCTTCAAATGTTGATCATTAATTTATGCATCAAACCATATAAACAATAACCATGAATAGTAAAATAGAACAGGCAGTCACACATAAGAACACAAGATATAAGGTGGAAATCGAATGTGGGTGAAAACCACCTGCTACAATTTGTCTCTATCTTCTTTCAATTAGAAACTTATTTTTACAATGATTTTGTACTAGTGCAGTGTTATACCTGTAGACAAGCTTCTACCTACAAAAGGCTACAACCTTCTCTCATTCTCCAGCTTCTCCTGGAAGGTTGCTACAACCCCCTTAGCTCTTGTACTAGTTGAGGTACTAGTACATAGGTGCTGACGTACAGAAGGCTACAACCTTCTCTTTTCTTCCACGGACCACGTTTCATAAATTTTCATACTGGATCCATAGCATCAATCAAACATCAAGTATATCTGCATCAACCAATCTTCTTTGTGAAAACCACAACTAAATCAAACAATCACTTCTCTGAATGTTGTAACCAGAATACAATAATAGTGACTAGACACCTAACCTGAACTCAGAACACGACAACAATAAATAGAAGTAGCTAAAACATATTTCATGATATGTATCTACTTCAACATGCAGGACCTGCTTGCATACACTTATGTTTTAAGGCCAACCTGCGTATACGCTATTTTGACTTACTGAACAAACGTGTGTACGCGCCTCTTCTGTACTGAACCTACGTACAGATCTATAAAAGATAATTTATCCTTTTCACTTATTCAGACATCAGTTATACCCACATTATCATATTGATATATCAAGTCATGTGCCAAATATAACAGATCAAAATCACACAAAGATACTTCTCTTCAAGCCTTAATATCTTAACCCATCAATAAAACTTATCCTTCTCCTTGCACTCAGGTTCCTCCTTGATTCAGATCCAGCTATGCACCATAACACAATGACTAGTATTCTAGATCTTTCTCTTCATAAGATATTCAATACTTAAGTGAATTCCCTTGCAAAATGATTTCCTTCCCCTTTTATAGTCTTAGGCCTTACTTAATACCATGGTTGAAAACCATAGAGAATCAATACCATGGACCCAATACCTGGGTTCAACATGTCACACGAGATACCATGGTTCAAAACCATAGGTCCAAATATCAAGGACTAAATACCATGGACCAAAATAAGTTTTCCCACATGTACGTGCTTTCCCTTGCATGAAATTGTGTGCATACGCATACGTGCTTTTTAATCATCCAGCCTGTGTGTATACGCAACTTGATTAAGAGGAACCTATGTATATCTCTTTTCTTTCATTCTGAGAACCTGAACTGAGATCTTCCATCTGAGTGAGTTTCCATCAAGGACAACACCTGTTCCATAGTGCCAAAATTGTGTCCTAATGCCAACAATCTCCCCCTTTGGACTTGATGGCAACCCCAAGTCACTCAAATTCATTCTCCCCCTTTTTCATCAAGGGTAAAGGGTTATGCTCCCCTGAGTACATGCTGAAATTTATGTTCTACTGTGTTGTCCATGCTCCCCTTGACTATAGGCAAGGTCTGCAAGAAAATGTTCTACAAGAAGAAACATGACTTTATACATCATAGATGACCTTCCTATTACCAAAGACTCATACATAGATCCATCTCCCAACCATGTGGGGATATACTAAAAGTTTGCACATGATAAAACAAGAACATTAAATCATCCATCCTAGGCATAGTGGGGAAACGAAAGTAGGCTATTACATGACATAGAGATGAAATATCTACAACAAGACTATAGACATCAACAACTATTATAAGCAACATCTATCAATCATCATTCAGACCAACAACCATGTTCTTCCTCTGCACCTATTCCACCTAAAACCAAATACAACTGTGTACTTGAACCAAGAGCTTCTAAGGTAATGCCAACAATGCATTATTAGAAGTATATATGCTCCCCCTGAACCTGTGCCAGATGGTCTTTGTCAAACCCAATCAGACTCTTTTCATCATGAGCCTGGCCCACTAATTGCCTTCAAGCCAAACATATACGTGACTGAATCCATAGAAATTGGTGTATGTACGTGGATTCTCCACATGAAACTCGTGCACAACCATAATTCTCTGAACCAGACAAGTTTCAACAGCAAGATGATGCATCAACTACTCCTAGCTTCTGTCTGAGGTATTCAAATGTCTCCCTGGGTAGTGGTTTGGTGAGTATATCAGTAACTTGTTCCTTGGAGGGAACATACTCTAATTTGACCTTTTGTTCAAGCACTTGTTCCCAGAGAAAATGATATTTGATAGGTATGTGCTTGGTCTTTGAATGCATGATTGGATTCTTTGAAATACTGATTGCACTTGTATTATCACAAAAAATGGAGATAGGTGGAGTACAAGTGATTTGAATGTCTTGCAATGTTTTCATCATCCAAAGGAGTTGCGTGCAGCAAGATGCAGCAGCCACATATTCTACTTCAGGTTTAGATAGAGCAATTGAACTTTGTTTCATGTTAAACCAAGATACTAATCTGGAACCCATGAATAATGTACCACCACTAGTGCATTTTCTATCATCCACGCTTCCTGCCCAATATACATCTGTATATGCATGAAGTGTGAGATCTGTACCTCTAGGATACCATAAACCATAGTTTTGAGTTCCTTGAAGATACTTGAAAATTCTCTTAACTGCCTGAAGATGAGTTTCATTTGGATTTGCTTGAAACCTTCCAACTATTCCCGCTGCATGCATAATGTTTGGTCGGGTACCTGTTAGATAGAGCAGACTACCAATCATGGATCTATATGTTGGTTGATGTACTGTTGTTGATTCATCATTTGCGCTGAGGCTGCATCCTGTTACCATAGGGGTACATACCAATTTCAAATCCTCCATCCCATATTTCTTCAAGATCTGCTTGAGATACTTGGTTTGTGATAGAAAAATACCGTCTCTATTTTGTTGGACTTGTAAACCAAGAAAATATGTGAGCTCACCAAGTAGGGACATTTCAAATTCTTTTTGCATCACCAAGGCAAAGTTTTGACTCATGCCTTCTTCATTGCTACCAAAGATGATATCATCAACATACACAACAAGTATCAGCAACTTATCATTGTCAATTTTTTTATATATGGATTGTTATCTGTTGATCCTTTTGTAAAACCTTGTTGATGGAGGTACTTATCCAAACGATAATACCAAGCCCTTGGAGCCTGTTTAAGGCCATTGAGAGCCTTTTTGAGTCTTCATACAAGTTTTGGATCATTTCCAAGGATAAACCCATCTGGTTGCTCAATATACACTTCTTCATCCAATTCTCCATTTAGAAAGTTATATTTGACGTCCATTTGAAATACTTTGAACTTCTAAAAGCTAGAAAGAGCAAGGAACATTCTTATGGGCTCTAGTCTAGCAACTGGTGCAAAAGTTTCTTCAAATTCTATACCTTCTTGTTGAGTATACCCTTTACAAACAAGTCTGGCCTTGTTTCTAATAACATCTCCATTTTCATTCAAATTTTTTTTGAATATCCATTTTGTCCCTATGACATTCTTATCGTTTGGTCTAGGAAACAACTCCCAAGTGTTATTCTTTTCAATCTGCTCAATTTCTTCATTCATGGCCTCGACCCAGCATTCATCTTTGCATGCTTCACTTACATTTTGTGGTTCAATGGAGGAGAGAAATGCTAGATAGCTTGAAGCTTCTGAAATAGTTCTTCTTGTTTGTACACCTACCTCTTTCTGCCCCAAAATTTGAGTTTCTGGATGATTTTTCTAAACGTACCTGGATGGAGTCTTTTCTTCTATCTTTATCTGTTCTTCTGGTGCCTCAAGGGTTTCTTCTTCATCATAAGTCTGATTTGATGTTGAAGGATAGTCCTCATCATTTTCGAAATATTTGGATTTTACCTGCCTAGGAATGTTTCCTTCTTCATCAACCACTACATCAATACTTTCAACAATTTTTCCAAGTGTTTTATTGTAACACTTATATCCTTTGTTGTGGGGAGAGTAACCATGGAGAATGCCTTCATCTTCTCTAGGTTTGAAACTTGCCAAGGTTTTCATCAGTCCTTTTGATGTAACATTTGCTTCCAAAAATTTTGAGGTATTTTACCGTGGGAGTCTTACCATACCAAAGTTCATGGGGAGTTTGAGCGCTATTTACCAGGATGTTTGTTCTGTTGAGAATAGTAACTACAGCAAATGTAGCTTCACCCCAGAAGGTTGCGGGAGTTCCAGACTCATCAAGCATAGCATGAGCCATTTGTTGAACTGTTCTGTTCATCCTTTCCACTACTCCATTTTTTTGAGGAGTCCTTGCAGTAGAGAATTCCTTTCTCATTCAATGTTCTTCACGAAAATCGAAAAATTCATACGAGGTAAATTCCCCTCCTTAATCAAACCTGAGGCATTCGATTCTACGATATGGTTCGTTTTCAACCAAAGCTTTGAATGCATTGAACTTTTTGAAAGCTTCATCTTTATGCTTCAGAAGTCCTATCCAACGCATCCTGGAAAAGTTTTCAAGTATTCTTCTCCTCGAGGTGACCTTTTCCTAGATGGACCACATACATCAGTGTGGACAAGTTCATGTGGCCTGCTAACTGATCCTTCCTTCTCAGGGAAATTAATTCTAGTTTGCTTATCAAACTGACATGATTTTAATATTGTATTGTCTAGAATTCTGATGTCAGGGAGATCACGAACCGCCTCCTATTTGCATGCTTTCCTTATTTGAGAGAAGCTTAGATGGCCCAATCTTCTGTGCCATAGCCAGTGTTCATCATTCTTGCTTAGATAGCATTGTTGTTGTCCTCGCTTTAGTATGTATAAATTATTTGGAGTTCTTATGCCTTTGATCATTGTTTCTCCTGTATCAAGCTCACGAAAAATACATCCATTTGATCGCAATATTACCTCATTTCCTTGATCACACATTTGACTCAAACTTAATAGATTATTCTTTAAGCCATCAACATACATAACATTTCTAGCTTTTACCTTTTCTTTCAAAAGAACAGAACCTTTACCTTTTATGAGTGCAGGTGTGTCATTTCAAAATGAGACCTTCCTTTCCTTTTCAAAGGCACTATATGACTAAATTTTTTCCTTATCACTTATCATATGTTTCAAGCATCCACTGTCGATGTACCATTGATTTTGTTGTCTTTCCACATATAAGGCTATCCCACATCTTTCTGGTTGCAGTTCTTTCTTTCTCCATGTTTTGGGACTCAATGAAGCTTTCTCCTTCTGAGTTATTTGCCGAAACCTACTCCTACATTCAGAATCTTCATGACCGAAGTTGTTACAAATAGAACATTCTATTTCATTCTCAAGAGCAGAAAATTTATTATAGGTCGTTTTCATGATCCCATTCATACTCCTTTGTTTTTGAGCTTCTCTAGTCATGATGGTCTTGTAGGCAAAACAATGAGCATCTTTGTGTCCAAAGTTATGACAAGAGAAACATTGGCCATTGAAGAAATTCCTTCGATTATGAAACCTACCGACCAAATGATTGTAGTTTCCATTGATCTCCATTCTTTAGGAAAATTGAGAATGATTTACCTGTGGTTGGTTGTAGCTTCTGTTCATCCTTGAAGTAGATTGCCCCTGATTTCCTTGGTGATATCTATTCATTGTTGAACTAAATTGTCCCTGATTTACCTGGTGATCTACATTATGATTTTGCTGTCAATTGTCAACATGTTCACTTCTCCTTGTTGCATCAATATAACTTTTGGAGGTGGATGGCTTCTGTGCTTGAGACGCTTCTTCAGTATATCCAAGACCCGTCTTGATTAGAGGAGAACACTGCACTTTGATAATCTCATCTAAAGTTTCAGATCCTTTAGCAAATATAAGATTAAGAGCTTTTGATTTCTCAACATCTTTTCTAAGTCCCACAATTTCACATTCTAACTTTTCATTGTGTTTTTCCCTTTCAGCAAGTTGGAATGTCAGAGTATCTATAATCATATTGTTTTATTCTAAGCAAATTTTAAGTTTAGAAATTTCTTCATAAAGACCTTCTTCATCTATAACATCCAAGAAATCATCATCTTCAAAAGCCATCAAAAGTCTATAATCATTACATTTTTCATCTTCATCACTATTTGAAAATCCATCACTGTCTTCATGCGTATAATATCTCTTCTTACTCACATTTTGTTTCTTGTTCCATCTAACTGATTCCTTACCTTTGTCAAACTTATATTTATGAGGACACTTGGCAGCATAGTGACCGACTCTTCCACAAGCAAAACATTTGAAAGGTAGCTTAACTTTGAATCTTCCAGAACCTTATTGAAGGTTTTTGACAAAGTTTGATTCTTCCTCTCCTTCTGACATGTGTCCTGATTCATTGTAATCTCCTTTTCCTGAGGCTTTGAATGCGGATTCTCTCTTGTTTGATGGTCCTCCTTTTCTCATTTCGAAAGCAGTTAGGATTCTATGCAGTTGTGACATGGTAATGCTCTGTAGATTCTACTTTTCTTCTATGGCAGAAACTTTTGATTCAAAATTAGAAGACAAAGATCTTAGAACCTTTTCAACCAAAGTAACTTCTTTTATTTTTTCACCCAAGTTTTTCATACAATTAACAATCTCATCTATACGTAAGAAATAGTCAGCCACACTTTCATCATTGTGCATTTTGAGATTTTCATACTGAATTCTGAGAGTTTGTAGTTTTTCCTGTTTTACCTGATCATCTTCTTCATAGCTTAGAACGATCTTGTCCCATATTTCTTTTGTGGTTTTGAGTTGCATAACCTTGACAAATTTTGATTGAGATAGACTCCCTACTAGAGTATTGACAGCCTTTGCATTTGTTTCATACTACTTCTTACCATCCGTATCTGTAGGAGTTGCTGATAGAAATGTGTATCCTTTTTCCATGATATCCCAAACTTCTAAACCAAGAGATTGAAGATAGGCTGTGATTCTTACCTTCCAATAGACAAAGTTGATCCCATCAAAAATTGGTGTCGTGATCGATGCCTCGTTTTCGTAGTTGCTCATGATGATAGATCTTCCATCAAGCGATCAAGCTTCTTCTGAAGGACCTGCTCTGATACCAATTGTTGGAAATAATACTGAGAGGGGCAGTGAATTAGTATTATCAGGTCAATTATTCTTCATTTTACAATCATATTTGTATACGCTACTTCAGTTAGTAAAAGCCGCGTATGTACGCAACTATAGTTAAGGAAATTAGCGTATAACCAACAGACTTGAAATTCAAATTACTCTTCAAATGTTGATCATTTATTTGTGCATCAAACCATATAAACAGTAACCAGGAACAGTAAAATAGAACAAGCAGTCACACATAAGAACACAAGATATAAGGTGGAAACCTAATGTGGGTGAAAACCACCTGCTGCAATTCGTCTCTATCTTATTTCAATTAGAAACTTCCTTTTACAATGTTTCTGTACTGGTGCAGTCTTATACCAGTACACAGGCTTCTACCTACAGAAGGGTACAACCTTCTCTCTTTCTCTAGCTTCTCCTAGAAGGGAGCTACAACCCCCTTAGCTCTTGTACTAGCTGAGGTACTAGTATGTAGGTGCTGACCTACAAAAGGCTACAACCTTCTCTTTTCTTCCAGGGACCACGTTTCATAAATTTTCAGACTGGATCCATAGAATCAATCAAAAATCAAGTATATCTGCATCAACCAATCTTCTTTGTACAAACCACAATTGAATCAAACAATCACTTCTCTGAATGTTGTAACCAGAATACAATAACAATAACCAGACACCTAACCTGAACCCAGAACACGGTAACAATAAATAGAAGTAGCTAAAACATATTTCATGATATGTACGCTACTTCAACATGCAGGACTTGCGTGCATACACTTCTGTATTAAGTCCAACCTGCGTATACACTATTTTGACTTACTAAACCAGAATGTGTACACGTCTCTTCTGTGCCCAACCTGCGTACAGATCTAGATAAGATAATTTACAATTTTCACTTATTTAGACATGAGTTATACACAGAATATCACATTTATTGTTCAAGTCATGTGCCAAATATAACAGATCAAAACCACACAAAGATACTTCTCTTCAAGCCTTAAGATCTTGACCCATTAATAGAACTTATCCTTCTCCTTGCACTCAAGTTCCTCCTTGATTCAAATCTAGCTATGCACCATAACCCAATGAAAAATATTCTAGATCTTGCTCCTCATAAGATATTCAATACTTAAGTGAATGCCCTTGCCAAATGATCTCCTTCCCCTTTTATAGTCTTAGGCCTTACTCAATACCATGGTCCAAAACCATAGAGAATGAATACCATGGACCCAATACCTAGGTTCAACACTTCAAACGAGATACCATGGCTCGAAACCATAGGTCCAAATATCAAGGACTAAATACCATGGACCAAAATAAGTTTTCTCACATGTACGCTCTTTCCCTTGCATGAAAGTGCGTGCATATGCATATGCACTTTTTGATCATCCAACCCGCATGTATACACAACTTGATTAAGAGGAACCTGTGTATATCTCTTTTCTTTCATTCTGAGAGCCTGAACTGAGATCTTCCATCTAAGTGAGTTTCCATCAAGGACAACACCTATGACATAGTGCCAAACCTGTGTCCTAATGCTAGCAAGAATAATTTGCCTTCCGATTGATGGTTATCCATGATGACAGCTTTTACCAACACAAGGTTAAACAATTTTGAATGAATTCATAAGGGTATTTTGGAAGTTTACAGTGGTGGCTGCCACTATAGTTACAATGCCAAAAGAGATGTCATTAAGTGAGGGCATGACACATTTCTCAACTTCTCTCCAATATTTCTGTCAGTTCACTAGGGCGAGCATACATTTTTGAGGTGCAATGCACATGGTTGATGGCAGAGAATTAGGCCAAATGGCAAGAAAGGAAGGTGTGAGTTAGCTAGGTTCTAACTAACGAGAAAATTCGGGTGAGTAGTAGAAAAGGGAGAGGAAACATGAGTATGGAAAGAAGAAGGAAGAATGCAATGAAAACCTAGGTAATCGAAGGAGAGAGTTAGCAATTGGGAAATGATGTTGGAGAATTGGTTGTACAAGGGTGGCATCCTAGTGTGGTGAAGACAACATAAGGAGGGATACAACAAAGCAAATATATATATATTTCCAAAAGTTAGTGTTAGAAACCTATAGAAAATCTAGACCAGTAAACTCTCTTTGTTATTGTTGTCTTTGTGTGTTGTTGTAGGCAAGACTTTTAGCAACAAGTATGTAACTAGTTACCTTGTTGTTGCATATCGTGTGCCATTTTCACAGCAAATTTCCTTGTTACAGTATTGGATTCCCTATAGTCGTGTTATTTTCACAACGTATTTCCTTGTTGTTGTACCAAATCCCTTGCTATTGCATATTTGTTACTATTTTCATAGAAGATTGTATGGGGTTAGTTAACCCTATTCTACAATCTTCTACTGTTTGCATATCATATTGTGTGGGGGTAGATAGCTCTTGGCCTCGGCAAATAGGATGCTCTTCATGCTCTCCACTAAGAAAATTCCCATGCATAGGTATGTGCAAGGCTTCACAGCATAGATAGAATCATTCAAAGCCATCCATGTCAAAACAGAAAGAGCTATGCCCACAAAAGCATAGCCCCCATAGGTAACTGTTGATTTGGGGTAGCATCAGATATTCTCTAGGCCTCAAATTTCATAGGGAGGCTTGAGAGCATGTATTCCAAAGAACCCAGAAACGATATGATTAAAATAATTAATATTTTTTAATGGGCCCCTAAGTCTAAACATAGGAAATTAAAAATATTAATGGGTATTAATCTGATTGTGGGTGTAACTTCCAAACGAAGATGAGGATCAAGCTAAAATGATCTTATCCATTGATTAGATTTTAATATGGGCCATTAAATTTCAGTGAGAATATTATTTAAGGAAGCTTGAAGGTCATTTGGAAAACACACCGAGAGATCAAGAGATCAATTTTCTGAGGTAAGAAGTTCTGACGAGGAAATTATGATCGAGTAGATTTTTTGCAGTTGTGGGGCAGGGATGGGTTCAAATATCTTCTCCAGAGCCAAAGATATGAAACAGAGAGAGGAAAAGAGACACCAGGGGTTGAAACTGAGCCAAAAGAGCCCAGACAGTGCTTGATGCTGAGCCAAAAGGGGTCACATAGAGGTAGCTCAATCACCCACATACAAGTCTAACTTTTACAGAGGAGCTAAAATTTCAGAGTTGGGAGGGTTGGAAACCACTCCAGAAGGAAAGAAATTTCCTAGTTGAGCTTATGCATCGCCTCAGAGAGCTCCACGCAGACCCACACAATTATTGCGTAGGGGTAAGGTAGTTTTAGTCGGGGTTAGTTGATTCAGCTGTTGGAATAGTTGGGGATAGTTGATTCAGCTACCAAAACAACTGGGATTTTACAGGTAGAGTGAGGTAATCTCACAATTCTTCTATGCTAGTTATATCTCTCTATAACTAGATTTCCGAGAGGGCATCCAGAGTTCTATTCAAAAACTCTATTAATAATATAAAACCCTTAGAGTTGTTGCACCAATTTTCTCGCATTGGGTTTTTCTTGGGACAGTTGTCCAGAAATAATGGTGTCATTTCTCCAAAAGTAACAATGTCATTTGTGGTGTATTTTCTTTCTTTCCCAGTCTCTTATTTCCACCAAATATTTAATTAAGTGAAGGATGCTATGTATATATTACGATATTTTCCATAGGAAACAAGAAGTAATGTTTAAAGGAATTTAACAAATAGGAGCAATATCATTAGTTATTGCATTAGGGATTCTAGTTCTAGAATTTTCACAGTAACGAGCTCTAAAATTTGAAGTTCATATAATGAAAAATTGTAAAAGCCAATCAAGGACTGAATACTCAATGCTTCGAGAATGAAATTCCCAAGTGGACCTATCATGTGGTCACATAGGACTACATAAGTTCCAAAAATTCCAGAAAGGGAATATATAAGTCCAAAGAATTTATATCATAGATAGGTGTCTTGTGTGCGAGGACTCCTGGGATCTACTCAACTAACCCGTCCAATGCTTCAATCCGTTTCTCATATTTTGTGCCACTTAATCAAAATTATTTTCCTATATGCACTTAATTTATCATTAACTAGCCTCATAAAGTGCATGGTTCAATGGAGTTGGTGTTGTATTCTATGGTGGTCTTTGTATTTCAAGCTATGTACCAAGGTCTTTCTGTAGCATAGATTTTAAAGGAACATGGAATTCTTAAATGTGCTAAATTAAAGGGATAGACTGAACTGTAAACTAGTACTCATCTCAGGGTGGGGGGTAGAAAACCTAAGTAAAGTTAGGGTGGAGAAAATATCTCTGGAATCCCTACTTCCTAGAGGGTGGAGACATTGATCTTTGGAACCCCTGTTGCCTAAAGGGTGGATACATTGATCTTTGGAGCTCCTTTCTAATTAAAGGGTGCAGGCATTGATCTCTAGAGTCCCTTACTGATTAGTTGGTGGGGGTATACATATATGGAGTCCCTCAACAATGACTGGGTGGAGGATATTGCCTCTAGAATCCTAGTAAAGGTCTAAAAGCTTTACATGGTGGAGGCAGTATAAACCTCTGGAATCCCTAGTTTGGTCCTAAGCTCGAGGTGGCAGTTGCATTATCCACATACTTTCAAAGGATGGGAGGAGAACTAGGGACATTATGCTAATGGAATCAAACACCTTAAGATCAAGGTCATGTTCAGACAAGTACTCTGCTATTGTGGGGTGGTTAAAATTTGTATACTGGGAACCTAGCAGAATTTAACTTCTTTTTTTGGCTGATATGGTAACGCGCTTATATTATGTGTTTATAGTGGGATCTTGATAAATGGATGTATATGCTTACAATTTGAAATTATTTTCATATAGACAAGTAAGATAGAAAGTGAATCTCGCATCCTTTAAAATTGTGAAGCTGTCCACCTGTGTCACACAATCTCCATTTATAATCTATGGATGAATTCCTAGTGCAATAAGAATTTCACATGGGATGCTACTACCTCCTCTGTACCCATAGTCACAACGTATGAACAAATTTTTCTCTTCCTTTATACTATATCTAGAACTGCCGATGTGGATTGTGCTCCATTCTTGTAGCAGTTGTAAAACAGTTCACCATGGTTGATTGTGCCTATTACTTAAGTTTTTCCTTGCATATTGACAAAGCTTAAGATAATTCCTTTGTATTGTTTAATGATCTCTAGTGTCATTTTGGGGATGTTGTTGTGGATTATAGGTTTTACATTATAACAGCTGTGAGCATGTCCACATATCGATATCGATATGGATTATACAATCGCAGGTGGATTATAAGTTTCCCATTACAATTGTTGTGCATATATACACATTGTGTGTGGGTGGATTATAAGTCTCCACTATAATGGTTGTGCGTGGTAAGATAATTATGGTTGTGCGTGGTAAGATAATTATTGCAAGACAGTTTCATATATTTTTCATACATAGTTGTGCGTGCATTTGCCTACTTATGAACTTTCATAAAGGAATGAAATTATTAGTTTAATGACTGATGATCTTTGCCTACTTATGAACTTTCATAAAGTAATGAAATTATTAGTTTAATGACTGATGATCTGGCCATGATTTCTCTTGTAAATAATTTATTTTTTAATTAATTATTTCAGTGATTTGTGTGAATATCTATTGTTTCGAACTTTCAGAGTTTTTAACATTTATCAGGGAT
>APFE031674406.1:80286-110518 GCA_000404065.3 Pinus taeda | reverse complement strand
TGGTAGTCCCAGTTTTGGGATCCAGTGGGAAAATCTCTATGTATATGTGTTTTATGTGTTATGCTCTCACATTGTTTATTTTTCTGTGTTTTAGAATTCGTATGCAGGTAATTTCTATATGGGGTTAAAACCTACACTATGAACTGTCTGCACTTAGGAAGAATTAAGAATGTGATTAGTTTCTAATTCTAAAGGAGTAACAAATTCCTACATTTCTCATCATAAGGGAAATAAATCGAAAGGACCAAGGAAGAAAGTTGACATGTCCAAGATAGAACTCCATCAATGCCATAAGATGGGTCACTACAAGAGTGATTGTCCCAACAATCCAAAGAGTAAGAACATAGATAGAGATCATGCTAACTTTGCAGAGGAA
Source organism: Pinus taeda (assembly GCA_000404065.3). Lineage (NCBI taxonomy): Eukaryota > Viridiplantae > Streptophyta > Pinopsida > Pinales > Pinaceae > Pinus > Pinus taeda. Next base: position 110,142 of record APFE031674406.1, on the reverse strand, counting down.
GGAGACTCTAAGAATCTGGCATTAGGGACTTACACTACTAAGTCCTTTGCTTGTAGCTTTAGATATATTGTTTTATATGCTTTAGAATTTATAGGTTTTTAACATATTTTGGAAAATACATTTTTATTGTTTTTATAAGTTTGTAGGTATCCCTCAAGCTTTGGAGGGAAACCCCAACAACTCCCTAAGATAAGTATCTCATTTCCTTTCAATTTTTGGTTACTTGTATTCATTTAGTTTTGATTATATTAAATACTAATCACTATTCTCCCTCTATTGTATTGATTAGGAAAAACATATGCAATAAGTATGAAGGAGGACTTCTCAAGATAAGGTTTGTCAAGGAACAAAGGTATGTCTTAAATACATTGTTTTCCTTATATTGAAAGGACTATTCATTTAACAACCTATTATTAACATTGTTATGTCTAGCTATATTGAATCTCAATGATTCTTATTTTGGGTGATCCATCACTTGATAAATCTACCCACCCCGCTCATATTCTTAACTGATTTTGTAGAACCTTAGACGGGTTCTAGAAAACCCTAACTGAATGGTATGCTAATGTGAATGTCTGAAACCCTAATCTTCTTAGGGATATTGTGAAATGTTATTTGAAGTTTTATTGATGATGTCATGTTTGGGATTTTGGTATGATCTGGAAAAACTAATTTGTTAGGGTTGACTAACAAGTTCTAAAATCCGGAACCTTTGAAGTTATAGGAATGTCAGGTTTTCTATGTTTCTACATTGAAACCCTAAATCATTAGGGTTTGGTGGAATGTGTGAGAAACAAACTTATAATGTCTTAGAAATGATTTCCTTGGTATGAGTAAGTTTTTCTAATCAAACCCTAATCTAATCAAGTCTGTATGTCTAACTCTTATTTGATATTTTTGTAAAGTTGGGTTTGACTAACACATAATATGAAATTTATTTGCATGATGATGAAATATAGTCATATATAGATATGTCCTTTTGGTTGAAACCCTATCTTGGTTTAGGTGCGATGTATTAATGTTGTAGGACATATGATATGCTTATGTATGATTTTGAATTCCTAGATATATGTGTTGACATAGTTATTGATGGTCATAAGTTGTAGGATTTGATGGAACTCCTTGTCTGAGATGTTAGGATGATGATATTTGGAAATCTATGATTTGAAACTAAATCGTAGTAATAGTTACATTGTCTATTATGTGCAATATAAAAATCTGAGATCTATTTATTTAATGATTGTTGAGATTGTGAAAATGGAATTCTAGGGTTTTGGAGTTGAACCTTAGTTGAAGTAAAAATCCCTGATGTATGATGACAATATGATAATTTGAGATTTGTGTAATATTTTTGAAATTTAAGTTTTGGTTGGGATTGATGGTTGATCGAAAATCTAGGGTTTGGAACTAACCCTAGTGGAAGCTGGTCATGTTAATGACTAAGCTGTGATTGGTTTTGATTGACTCTTTTGTATGAAATCTAAGACTTGTATGAAACCTTAGTGAGAAGTCTAACATATGAATTTTGAAAAGTGGTTAGATGCTTTGTAGATCTATATTTGTTTGAATTGTTTTTAGGATTTGCTACATATTGAAGTAAGGTATCTCATACCTTTGGAAGGAACATTGAAATGCTAGATGGAATGAAAGTTGTTATGAAGTGGTCTAGGGTTTATGATAAAGTCCCTAGCAAGTTGCTGAAGAGTATATGTCTCTTGTTTGTAATTAAGTCTGGGTATCTGATATGCATAAATTTGAAATGTTTCCATGATTCTGATAAGGCTAACTTCATGCTTCTATAGAATTGGTTGTACTTTATATCTAAGTTGTGCATGTACACAATATTCAATATGGTGAATATGCTTATTGATGTGATAAGAATGATGAGGATAACTCTAATAAAATGGTTGGAAGCCACGAAAGATTCTCTGATGATGAAAAGAAGAAGTTAATATCCATGAGGAAGAATGAATAAAAGAGATTTCTCTAAGATAAAAAGGGAGCCTGGATAATAAGATGCTCCCTAGTTGAGAGGGAGGGCATAACTTGGTTTCGATTGAAGAATGAATTTCGAAGGATATGTTGTTGCATGTGAAGTAGGAAAGGAAAGTGTATGATTAAGCAATCTTCTATTAAATATTCAGTTGATAGTCCTACTATGAAAAGATGAGAAGCAACATCAAGTTATTTGGATGACCCTAGATATTTGTATTCGATTATGTACATATATTATTGATTAGGGTTGTGTTTATAAACGTAAATCTCTCAAAGGTTTTTGATAGCATCCTAGTTACTGATCAGTTTGATCGGGAGATATTTGTGGTCCTTGATCTGTTGGATCAAGGGGAATTGAGGCTTTATGAGTGAAGCACTTCCTGGGAGGACATCTGACCGATACTTTGTGTTGATGTCTAGGTCTTAAAGCTGGAGAGGCGGTGTTGGTCATTAAGCTCTGATATGCACCTGGATTTTTTGGGTTGATGGTTAGCAAGTAAGCCTGATGGTACCTAGAGGGGCTAAAAGATTGAGTCCATGTTATTCCCACATGAATAGATTTCCCTTGTCATTAATCTAGTCCATGGCATTGCAGTGCCTAAATTGTTGAAAGGCCACTTGGATAGATTTCCTTGGTCAGGAATCTAGTCCATGGCATTGTGGTGCCTAAAGTTCTTCATGATTCATATAGTTTGAGATTTTACATTGTATTTGTACATTATGAATAACTCAATAGTTAAGAGGGAGTGTTGGAAAACGTAACTATGTTCGGTCTTCATTAATGTACTTGAGTCCTCATGTAATGTACTTGTCAAAAGAATAACAAAACTAAATTTTATTATTATTATTGTGACTTATTAAATCATAGGTTTCATGCTTGGGTCACCGTGTTTTAGGTCAAAGTCCCCATTGTGTACCTCTAGGATTTATTCTGAGTCAATAGATTCGTTCTACTTTTAAAGAGACCCTTCTTGGGCTTTTGAATCATGTAAAAATATTAAGTATTGAGTCAAAAATGATTTATGTATCCTCCACACCATGTTAGCCTAGAAGTAGATCAAGTCAGCATAAGGACTCTATTCGAACTCACATGGAACCTATAAATACAAGCTCATCATATTCATTTGGAGCATCATTCTCACACGTAATTTTGATATCTCTTCTAGTTGGGAAAAAGTGCGAAGTTCTCTTTTAGCTAGGAAAAAGTGTGAAGTCTGTTGTCGGGAACTCGAAGTGAATGAGAGTTTGGGGAAGTCTATGGAGAAAGAAAAATTCAAAATCTTGGTGCCACTCTCTCTGTTTCGTGTCCTAGATTGGGATATCGAAGTATTCCAAGTTTCTCTGTTGCCAAAAGCTGACAGTTGCCGAAAGCTGCAAGTTGTCGAAAGTTGTTGCCTAGTCGAAGTTGCTGGAAAGGGATTGAAATTATGGGATGCTGACTTGGTGTGGAGGGAATGTATATTCTTGTTTGAGGGTGAAGAGTCTCAAAGAATACTATTGAAAGGAAGAATTTCTTGACTAGGTTTTCCCCTCAAGGGGGGTTTTTCCCTGGCATAGTGCCTATATTTGGTGTCTATTGTTTTATGTGTTGTTGCTTTGGTAATTGCTTGATGAACTAAAAGAAAGAAGACATAAAGAATTGTAATAACAAGAAACATCACAAGTAATTATCGAGAATAAGATAATATTTCTGCCTTTCTGATTTTCTAACAAGACTATATGGTCTCGGACTCCATCTAGGATCAACTCCTTCACCTTCGCCATTTCCTTCCTGCATTATTTTAGTTGATCCACATCTTTGGGAACTACCACAACACTGTATATGTAGAGCTTCAGGCCATATTCATCTAACAAGGAGGACATCATATCCTTCCAAATGACATAGTTGGAGGAACCGTCCAACCTATCCTAATCTTTAAGCCTCGTTGTGGCCATCTCTAATCTAGTTGACAACTCCCTCTTCCCTCTTCTCGGCTACAACTTTACTACTTGCACTCCCTCCTGGAATGAGAAAATTTGACTCAACCACTGCCAACCTACTATTGAGAAAATCAATTTTTGAGACTCGAAGTTCACTGAGAGAAATTTTCCCTTAGTTGTGTGTGCTTTTCTCTTCCACCTGACATTGATTTTACAATTGAAATTGCTACAAAATCCTCTCCATCCAACCAAGGAATCTGCACAGTGAAAATCTGAGCTCTTATTGCTTCGTCTAACTGCTAGAATCACTATCTCAGGCAAATCAAATTTTCTACAATGCAACAACTGAAAATTGAACCTTTGCCCCAGAAATTTGACTTGCCTCTCAAGGAACTATGTGGCCTCTAAGAATTTCGTCCCACTTCTCCATCTAAGTAGTGAAATTCTTTCCTTCACTTTTGAGCTTCTTGGTTGATCACTTACACTTTGATACTATGTGAAAATTTCATTTATCACAACAATTGGATATTATTTTTCTAATTGCTAATTTATTTGAAAAATTATTTATTGTTTGCTATGGAAAATATCAAATAACTCACACTGTTATTTTCACAAATAAACTGTGGAAATAATAGCAATGGAAACTAAGAAAATATAGCACACACATAAAAATGACACTGTTATTTTTGGACAAATGTCCTCGAAAAGACCCAACTTAGGAAAATCGGTGCAGCAACTGAGGGTCTTATAATTATGTGGAAGTAAATTTGAGTACAATCTATCGATTCCCAACTGGAAATCCAAAAATCAAGTAAATCTAGCCAAAAATATCTAAGGAAATTACCCCTCCTCCACAAGTAACCCCAACACAACCCTACCTCAGAAAATACGTTCTCCTAGACCCTCTACATCAGCTTCTGCGCAGACCCTTGGACATATAGCCCGGAATTTCCTCTAATCAAGTCATTCTACCTATCTCTATTGAGGAAATTGGTTGTCCGACTTTTTGGAATACTTTCCCAACCTATGGAAGTTGAATCAAATTTTGTTGTAGCAAATTCGAATTACTCTTATAAAGAAACTGAGCATTCCTTTGCACTACCTCACTGGGAATTACTCAACCTCTTACTGGTACCTCTCCAGATCTAGAAAAACTTCCTGAGGGTCACTGTCCCTACCCCTCACTAACTCTGCTTCCTCTCTAAAGCTCTAACTCTCTGGCAAATAACTGTTGCTACTCTGGAAAATCGAATTCTCCAGGTGTCTTTGATATATTCTCTTGAAGTGTCCATCGAATTCTTCTTATAATCCTCTATTGGAGCACCAATGAACAAATCTGCCATGAGTTCTAAGATTTTTTGTTGCTTCTTAAAAGCAAGAAGCATGATGTTGTTCATTAGTTGAAGGGATTCTACTATTAGCTACAATATCTCCCTCATGATATCATTATTGTAAGGTGGTAGAGACAATTTAAAGTTATGATCCCATTGAGACAAGAGGAAATTGTGAGCCTAACCTCTTCACAAGGATGCTCTCAGAGTTTGGGTTGTATCAACACAAGCGTGGATGGCTTGAAAGCCCAACTAAGTTTCTTCCATTCTAGTTTCCCCACCTCATGCAAACATGTGTCTAATTCCTCCAATTTATAAAGGTCTATGACTGACTTCATTTGTTGTAACTCAGATCCAAGTGTGAAGATCTTAACCTCTGTTCCTTTTCCTTCCTTCACTCTCGATGGGCACCTTTGCTACATAATGACATAGACTCTTTTCGAGAAAGGTCGGTTGTTCTGGTCTTTCTTTTGATCTGTAAGTTGTTGAAATTTTTTATCCACAAAGTATTATATCCAAGAGAATCAATTAATGTATTTCTATGTTGATTCCTATAGCATTTCCAAAACTAAAGTGATGACATTATGGCTTGGCATCAATGAATCTCAATACTTAGCCTTCCTTCTCTCTCCTCAGCTTTCTTTAATAAATTTGATTTACACCCCTCTGAGAGATTGACCTATACTGGGCTTGAAAGGTAATATTTGAAGTTTCACTAGCAATAAAAGTGATTTTCCCTTTCTTCTTTCCCTTCCTTTATTTCTCTCGATCTCTCTTTTTTTTTTAAATACCATTTAACCACACAGAGATATATAGTTGAAATAGGAGATATTATTTTATTTAATTCATAGAGGGTTTACAATAATTCTGAAGCACATGAAAATAAACCAAAGCATACAACTTCCTCTACACCAATAGATATAATTATCAGTCTTACCAAATTGAATGATTCATTCAGAATCATAATCACACCCACCATAAACCAAAGTCAACTCGTTCGAGCGTTAATGCTAAAAGTTTCCACTAACTTCATAGGGAAAATGAATAAAGGGTTCTCTATAACCTTCTCCTTAGCTAATCGAAAAGTGACCCCAACAATAGCCTTAGAATTGTTCCATGTTGGCAGTCCTTCACACTTCCATGAGACTAATGTGCCTATGTCCCTTCATTGGTTGAATGCGTAACCTGAAGAATTTGTGGCAATATTATTTCTTGGAAAACTCTTGGCTCTATTTTCTGTGTAATGGCCCACGAACCTCCAAACCCTATGCCATGTTTTCACAATGTATGCTTATGTCCTCATGGCCTTAAACAACGATTTGTGCCAGCAACAATACTAAATTCCCTATGAGTAGCTTCATTACCTTCGTTGATGTTCTCGACATCCAAGGTTTTAACCCTTGGCCCAATTACGCCAATAAGAAATCAACCTTGCCTGGGAAATCTCTCCTTAGTATCGAATAGCTAGAGTATTGTCAAAAGTTCCTCACCAGATCCTGTGAACATGCAATTGGCTCAGTTTTGTGATGCTTTCAATCCTCTTACACCAAACAAGGAATTATCCTTGGCTAACCAAGCAATATATCTGTTGAATGAAGTCACCTTTGTTTTATCTCTTGCAATAGGTGGATGACCTTGGTCTTGACAACAACGGAAATAATTAAAGAAGTTAGTCCTTGAAACTAAGACTCATCCAACCGCTTACCCGCTTGGTTGGGTCACTGATAAAGCCAAATTGTAGGTCACCAAGTAGTGTAGGGCCATATTTGTTATTTCTTCTAAATTAGTTGATGAGGTAGAGTTAGATGTCGTTCCTTTGGACATCTGTGGAATCATCTTGGGAAGCCCATATCTATATGACAGAAAGTTCATTTTCTTTCAGCACGAAAACAAATACCACCTCACAAAGGATGTGGTAGAGTATATAGTCAGGGATCATCATACAAAAGTTAATGCTAGCCTTGTAAGCACAGGACAGATTAAACGACTAGTTAATTCCAACAAAGGGTGCATGCTCATGATAGTGAAAGTGAAAGAGGTTGAGGTGGCTGATGCTTTCAAAGGCTATAATCCTTTTCATAAGAAATAATTATTTGAAATTGTTTCTGATTATGATGGATTGTTTTAGGAATCGAGAGGATTGCCCCACAAATGGGAAATCCAACATGAGATCCATTTACAACAATATGATCCTTTACCGAATGTTAGCATGTACAATATGGCTTCTATTGAGATGGAGGATATCAAGAAACATGTGGAGGAACTATTAAATCAGGGAGTCACCAGACTGAGTCCTCTCCTTATGGCTCACCAATCGTGTTGGTTCCCAAGAAAGACGACACATGGATAATGTGCATAGATTATAGGGCGCTGAACAAGATCATGGTGAAGAATGGATACCCTCTCCCTCGCATTGATGAATTGTTAGATTAGTTGAAAAAAATTGTTTATTTTACAAAGATGGATTTGCATAGTGGTTATCACCAGGTTAGAATTGAAGAGCAGGATGTTTGGAAAACTGTGTTCAAAACCAAATAGGGGTTGTTCGAATGGATGGTGATGCCATTCAGACTGTGCAATGCTCTAGCCACATTTATGAGGGTAATGAATGATTTATTTAGGCCTTTCATTGGTCATTTTATTCTTGTATATCTAGACGATATTCTTGTGTATAATAGGACATGGGATGAACATGTGTGTCATGTAAAGAAAGTGCTTGATGTTCTGAAAAGTGAAAAGTTGTATTTGAAATTGTGAAAGTTTGAGTTTGAGAAGACTTCTCTAGTTTATTTAGGCGACATTGTCGGAAATGGAAAATTGAAGATAGATCCCTCTAAAGTGGAGGCGATTATGAGTTGGCCTAAGCCCATGAATGTTATAGAGGTTCAAAGTTTTCTGTGCATGGTACAATATTGGAGAACGTTCATTGTGAACGTCTTCATTATCGCATCCCCCTTGCATGCCTTGACTAGTGTGAAGCAGGCCTTTCAGTGGGGAGGAAAACACCAGAAATCCTTCGACACACTGAAAGAGAAGATCATAACAACACCAGTGCTAGCCTTACCATACCTTCAACATCCTTTTTAAATTGAAACAGATGCCAACAGCTATGACATGGGAGCTGTATTGATGCAGAAAAGAAAGCCTGTATGTTACCATTTAGAGACTTTCTCCCAAGCTGTTGTGAATTATCCCACGTATGATAGGGAGTTGTACGCCTTGATCTAGAGTGTAAAGAAGTGGAAACACTATCTAATTGGCAAGGAGACCATTATCCATATAGATCATCAGCCCTTGCAGTATCTTTAGTCACATACCAAGCTTCAGCAAATTTGTCACTTCAGATGGATGGGATTCCTCCAACAGTTTCATTTGGTGATAATATACAAGAAGGGCACCAACAAAAAAGTATAAAATATGCTTTCTTGCCCTCTTATTTCTGCATCTGTAGTTTTGAAAAATGTTTCTTTATCATTAGAAAGTTATGCTGAACATTATGCTAACGATAGCGATTTTAAATAAATCTATGCAAAAGTGATTATTGGATCATAAGTGGATGATTATTACTTGTAGGGAAATCTATTGGACCACCTTGGAAAACTGTGCATACCTAGTGATGAAAGGGTTCATGTAATCAGAGAGGCTCATACCTCTTTGGTGTTTGGTCATTTTGGAATTGAGAAAACTTTATGTCATTTGCAGAGGTTTTGTTTTTGGCCTCATATGAAAAAAATTGTCTTGCTTTGTAAAGGGTTGTGTGTTGTGTTATGTTTGAAAGCCCTCTAATTGAAAACTTGGGCTCATCACACTACTCCCTATTCCGAGTCGACCATGGGAAAGTATGTCCATGGACTTTGTAGGAGGTTTTCCTATGTCTAGGAAAGGTCACAACTATTTGTATGCCATTGTGGATCGGTTTAGTAAAATTTGTATTTTAATGCCTTGTAAAAAGCTGGTCACTGCTGAGAAGACTGATTTTCTTTTCTTTCAACTAGTTTGGGTTCATTTTGGGTTGCCCACATTTATTGTGTCACATTGAGACTCTCGCTTTCTTATGGAGTTTTGGACCACCTTGTGGAGAATGATGGAAACTAAGCTGAAAAGAAGTACGACATTTCATCCACAGTTCAATGGACAAACAATGGTTGTCAACCACATCGTGGTACACTTGTTTCGAGGCTATTATGGGAAACATCTCAAGTTGTGGGATGAACAACTTCCTTATGTGCAACACGCATACAATTGAGCAGCACCTTCATCTACATAGAGCTCACCATTTGAGACATGTTTTGGCTATCTACCTAGAGATCCCTTGGACATGGTCTATGGGAAAGAGGTGGATAGAAATGGATGAGATGATAGGGATAAAGCACCGAAGTTCATTCAAAGGATACATGTGATTCATCAGGCAGTGCAGGAGCAATTGGAGAAGATTCAAGCTCGGTATAAAGCTCGACATGATAAGCATTGAGTTGACCATTAGTTTCAATTTGGGGACAAGGTATGGCTCCATATCAGCAAGGATAAAATGAAGGGAGAAGGGAGGAAGTTGAGACCCATCCGATATGGTCCCTTCACCATATTGGCAAACATTGGAGACAATGCTTTTCGTCTTGACTTGCCTGCTTATATGCAGATGTACTCAGTGGTAAATGTAGAAAACGTGAAGCTTTATGAATGCTAGGTCCCTATACTACTAGTGTAACCCCTTATTGTTATTCGTACAACCCCCTTATTATATTTTCGTTCCCATGTAGTCCCCATATTGTTATTATTGTGCCCCATAGAAGCCCACTATTTTTATTATTGTGCCCTTACATTATTATTGTTATGTCAACTCTGATTATATTATGACCCCTTAGACTCCTATATATAGAAAGGAGGTCTTGTCATTTGTATCGCCCAAGAATTGTTCATTTGTGTAATGTAAAGGAGGTTACCCCCTCAAAAAGGATTATTTATAAGGCGTTAATCTATCTTTTCTATCTTTTTGTGAGCTGGTTTCATAACATTTGGTATTAGAGCTTTGGATTATAGGGTTTTACTACTCCAAACAGGTCATCGTGGCATTTTTGCTATAAGTTTTTTTTGTGACGTTTCAGAAGCGAAAATAAAAAACCCATTTGATAAAAAATTGCACTAAACCTCGGGTCCAAATTTCAAAGCTTGTATCACTATATTTTCGGAGATATGACCTGAGGAATTTAGGGTTTTTGCAAGCTCTAGAATTTCATCTAAAACAGGTCATCATGGAATTTTCGCTATACCGTTTTCACTACAAAGTTTTAGAAGCTAAAAAAAAACCCATTTGAGAAGAAATCATACTGAACCTTAGGTCCACATTTCAGATCTTGGCTCTCTATATTTTCAGACATATTATATGAGGAAGTTAGAGTTTGTGTAGACTACTGAATTACATCCTAAATAGGTGACCTTGGGAAAATTTTCATAACTTTCTCTCTGAGCATCAGATTGAAATTTCGTCAGAAGTTACAGAAAGAGAACATACTATATTTTGTTTGGGTGTAATTTTTAGAACCTAAGGTTGAAACAGTGACACGTGGCATGTTGTACAAGTCACTCTATTGAATTAGTCTATAATTAGGTCATCACGAGACATTGGGAAAAAATATTTCTTCAGGAATCCAATTGTGATCAAACTTGTGTAGTTATATAGAGGACTCAGAGGGCTATTAGAGGTCGAAATTCTGGAACTTAAAGATCCTAAATTATAGAGTTACAATCATTTCAAGATCGAGCTCCTAAAATCAAGAAAAAGCGAGATGAGGAAGTTTGATGGCAAGGATCCGATAAATTGGATACTACAGATGGAGAAATATTTTGATCTACATGGTGTACCACTATTGCAAAAGGTACATATTGCATCTTCATATTCAGAACCAGATCAATTTTTATGGTATAAAGGGCTTTGTTCTCATAAACCACTTGTTACGTGGTCAATTTTCACGGAGGAAATGATAGCACATTATGAGGATACAAAGAGCAACACCTTCATTAGCCAATTGATAAATCTCAAACAAAAGTGGTTAATGGCAAATCACATTGAGGACTTTCGAAAATTGAATATAAGGGAAAATGATATTTCAGAGAAGCAGAGGATTGATGTCTCCATAGGGAATTTAAAGGATAACATTCAACATGAGGTTCGCCTTTGGGAACCTGATTCATTGGAGAAGGCATTCAGGTTGGAAAGAAAAGTGGAAAGCAAAATTATGGCAACAAGGATGTCTACCCCTCACAACTATAATTATGGAAGTGTTGTTTCTCCTAGCCTTCCACAACCTACGAGGTTGACACCACAACAATTGGAGGAAAGAAGAGCAAAAGGGCTTTGTTAAAATTGTGATAACAAATGCACTAAAGGTCATAAGTGTGTTGAGAAGAAGTTATTTTACATAGATTATGAAGAGGAGAAAGAAAAGGATCAAGAAACATCAAAAGAAGAGGATATACACCAGGAACCAACCCAAGAGAATGAAGAAATGAATTCGACCATATCTTGTAATTCATTGGCCAGAATTACCACTCCTCAAACTATCAAGATAAAAAGACATATCAAGAAGAAAACTGTTCAAGAAGTGAAAGATCACATTGAGCATCAAGAAATGAATCTGACCATATCCTCTAATGCATTGGAAGAAATTGCCACTCCTCAAACTCTCAAGATAGAAGGACATAGCAAGAAGAAAAAGATTCAAGCAGTGAAAGATCACATCGAGCATCAACAACAAGTTCTCCAACTTTTAAAGGATAACGCCACTTTGGTGTAGAAACGAATGAAGCAACAAGAAGATCAACATCTTAGCGAAAGAAGTTTTGATGTAGGTGATTGGATATATTTACAGCTACATCTCAAGCAGGCTATTTATGAGAAGGAAATGTTGGCAATACTACATGCACTTAAGAAATGGTGACCTTACCTAATGGGAAGACACATGAAGGTAAAAATGGATCATGATATTCTTAAATACTTTTTAGAACAAAGATTATCTTTAGAAGAACAGAAAAAATGGGTCACAAATATTTTGGGTTATGACTTAGAAATCATAAGGGAAGAAAAATGTTGTTGTAGATTCACTCTCAAGAAAGGATGAGGATGTGGAAACATTGTTTTTTTCCATTTCTATTATCCAACTAGATTGGATAAATGAAGCAAGGGATTAATGGAAGAAGGACGAAGAAGTGTGGCTACTCATTCAAAATTTACAGAAGATCCCAATTCAAACAATATTACCAGAACTTGATGAGGAAGGAAAAATCATATTGGAACTTGGAGTAGTCACAGAAACAAGAACTTGACAACTACGAAATAGAACAATTTTAGAGTATCTCATCAAGTGGAAGAACTTACCTGCTGAAGATTCCACATGGGAGGACAAGAATTTTATACATAAGCATCAAGAACTACTCAAGCGTTGAGGACAACACTTTTTGAAGGAGAGGGGTGTTATCATTTAAGAAAAATTTCTAAATTCTGAGCATCAATTTGATTCCAAAGGATTGATGTTAGTCTTGGTCTAGTCTTTCCATGGTTGTTTTAGAGTCTAAGATCTAGAAAATAGTTTTGTTGGTATGGTCAAATAGGGTAAACACTTTGTTCTTGCCCATCATTGGTCCCACATCATACATAAATTCCATGTGTCAAACTTGTTCAAGGTTCTCATGCGCTACGAAACTGTCTAGGAGTTTTCGTAGCACAAAACCCAGTATAGGAGTTTTCGTAGTGCCAAACCAGAATTTGCACTGGCTGCGCTACAAAATCGGGGATTCGTGTAGATCCATGTCAAATCTCATCCAGCGGTCAAATCTATCAGAATCCGTTAATATTACATCGTCAATTATCAGTCCATACACCTTGCCTATCACATTCAACTACTCATTCTCATCATTAGGTTCGTTAGGTGTCTTGGTACGCTCAAGTTTCAAATTTAAAAAAGGAGCCAAGTATTTTTAGTTATGATTATGTTTGGGTTCATGCATGAGAAGCAAATTGAGAGGCATTCAATCAGAATTCTTTGAAGAACAAGCAAGGCAGCTTTTCTTATCCATTTCAAGCGACGTAGTGATCGACATTAAGACAATGCAAGATTTTTCAATCTTAATTTTGCAGGAGTTCCGTGGAGGTGCCCACGGAAAGGAAAGATCATAGGTCAGGCAGGTGTCTGAGGAATGAACCTGAAGGCTTAGATATTGTCCTAAACAACGATGAAGTTGAACGAGCCTTTAAACATGTTGGCTATTGGAGATTTTGTGAAAAACTTCAAGGAGGCCATATGCACGTCACCAGAGTTTTTGCTTTAAATTTCACAAGATTGAATTTGAAAGTTGGAGTGCTTGAATTAACAATATCTCAAGAGGTTATATCTGTAGTCATTGAAATTCCAAGAGGACATGAGAGGTGGTTTAAAAATTTCAAGTTTGATATTACTCCTTGCAAGGAATTCTTGAAGCCAGAATTCATTGATTCATACTTAAACAAGTCAGTGCCCAGGAGCTTTGTCAAAGATTCATATGCCAATTTACTTACCTGCATACAGAGATACTTCACCTGTGAGGGGAGGTATCATAAGGTGTATTCCTATCACTTCAAGCTTCTGCTTCATTTCATTGGAAAGATATCTCCGGATTTGCCTTTCTATTTGTTTCATAGCCTAGGAAAAATGTGTGACAAGGTTCAGTTGAAGAAGAAAGCCTGTGAGACCTCATTGTTTCATCATGGCTTATTCAAATTGATTGTTTTGCATGAGCTCCCGAAAATAGATAGGGAGTGGTCCATTTCCTTGTTTATGTTTGGCTTCAAGAATGAAACTGGTCTTAGCCCTAAGGCTACGAAGATTTCTTCACCAGCAGTTAGTCATCGTGAAGAAACAAGATCAAGGAGATTCGTGAAATTGAAAGCTAGGAAAGAGGTAAAGGAGCCCATAAGACCACTAGTAATCCAAGACACACCCCAATAGTCACAAAAAATGAAAGGTCAGATCAAAGAGGATGTACAGAAGCAATCTACAAGTGAAACGGTCCAAAGAAGCGTAACCAGGAGCCAGCTAGCTAGAGAAAAAGGTAAGACAGTGGTTACTGAGGGAAGCCTAGTTTCAAAAGGAAGCTTGATTGATTTGCTTCAAGCTATTGACATTGAAGAATCTCCTCTAGTTCGAGCAGACTTAATAGAAGCAGGTAAAGGCAAAACCAAAAAAGCCAAAACCTCTAAAAAGCTCAAATTTGATGATCAGGCTTCTGAATTTGTTTTTAAGCCAAGAATACCTGTGACAAGGTGTTCAAAAGAGATACAAGAGTCGCTGCCAGAAGCAAGTGAAACTAGGGAGGTATCAAAATTTCATGAAAGACCTGTGGTTTCATCAGAAACATCATCACAAATGCATAAAAATGACAGAGGTAAGGCAGTTATCTCTCAACAGGAAGAATGTAGTTTTCAAGAGTTGGAAAGGAAACTGAAGCTGGCAAATCTTGAAATTGCCAAACTGAGAAAAACCTCAAGGGAACATGCAATCAAAGAAGCTAATTTTAATAAAATGCAGGCTTTGTGGGAAGATAAAACATTTTCAATACCTGAAGTGGTTAGCTGCAATGCTCAATACTTCACTTGGACAGTCCCTACCATAAAAGAAGCAAGATACATCAGAAAGGTTAATGCAAAGCTGAGAGTTGGAATTCAAATTATGAAGAGTACAATCAAGTATTTGAAGATACAGTTGAACCAGCCTGAAGGACATCCTCAGCTAAGGAAAACTACATAGCAAGTAAGGATAAATCCTAAATTTTGATGTAGATCACCTTTTGAAAAATGATATCAGTTTATTCAGTTTTGGACAGCTTCATGGCATATGCTAGAGCCATTTCAAATGAGAGAAAGCTCAAGGGAGTTAAATTTTGGCCTTAAACTGTGTTTTGGAAATTACACAGTAGTTTCGTAGTGTACTACGAAACTGTTGTAGGTGATGCCTAATGCACAACAGTTTCGTAGCGCGCTATAAAACTGTTGTAGCTGCATATTATTATTCGATGGACCAATTTTGAGGGACAAAAGGAAATCTTTTTGAAGAGGGCATTCTGAAAAGGATCACTTACAAGGTGTGAACATCCAGCAAGGGAAAAATAAGTAAAGGAAGGACATCTATGAACTCTAAGCTCTATATTATGAAAGTGCTCATTATTTTGTAGCTAGTATTGTTCATGATGCTTCAGGCAACATTAAAGAAGTTTTTTGTCTTACCACATGTATATGGGCAAGGTCTTTAGCATATGGAAAACAAGATAATCCAATGCATTTTTATATAATTAAGAAGAACAACGAGATAATAGACTTCAAAGATCCTTTTGGAGACCAAAAGCAGAAAAACAGGAACAACTTCCTAATTTCCAAGAACAGTAAAAGGATGAAGCATTAAGGGCCAGCAAGGATTTTAAAGCCACCACCAAAGCTAAACTGAAGAAGGCCACTTGTTATAGAATGAGTTTGGATTGTAATCAATGCTACTACCAACATAATGAGGAGTTACACTCCTAATTGTTCTAGGTCTGTGGAACTTCCAGTTAATAGTTAGTTACATTTAATAGTTAGTTTTAAGTGTCAATAGGTGTCGTAGTAGGAAGAATTCGAATTCCCCTCATGATGGAGGAGGAATATAACTTATGTAATAAACTCTATATATGGGAGAAAATATAATGTATCAAGGGTTGGAAATTTTCAGAGAAACTCTCATATTGTGCTTTGTATAAGACTTTGTTTTCAATAATATAGTATTTGGCTTTGCTTCTTAGGAATCAGAAGGAATTCAATGTTCAGAATGTCTTGTATTGTCCTCTTCTCATTATTTACAGTGGTATGAACGTGTGATTACTTATAAATCACTGATTGTGCTCTAACTTCCTTCATACATTTATAAACTGTGTTGTCCTATATGTTTCTGATGTATTCTCCATGTGTTGAATTCTGGATGCCCTGACTTCCATGTAAAGCTAACATTTTTGTCATATAATTTTTTTTTGACTCCATAAGCCAAATGAATATTTTATAATTTCATTTCAACCATTTAAACTTCTTCATTTGTTTCATAGAGTTAGCCATCTTATCCATTATCAAAATCTTTAATCCAGTGAGAGAACCCTCTCAGGTTGAGGAGGCTAAGTCTCAGACAAATGTTGGTTTGAAATAGTTACTCAAGGTCTACCTAATTAGCAGCTTGTTAGGGATAAGTTTTGTGATAATATTTTGGTGCGTCTGCCGGGAGCCTGAAGACTATTCATTCCCGAAATCAAGAAGTTGAACTTTTGAAGGTAGCAGGAGCTTAGAAAAATTTACGAAGCTGCAATCTACCTTGGTGACTCCATACATTTTCAAAAGTTTAAAAGGTGTCTTCGAGAGGGAGATATACACAGAGCAATCCGGACCAAAATTCACCTACTCTTGTGGACAATCCAAACACTCTTTCAAGGAGCAGGTAAAGATTTACTAAAACACTAGGTACTCCATCTTATTTAAAATCTTTGCTCTCTAAATTTTCAAGAAATCCTGAGGACAAAATACTTGATGACAAAATTCATGAGGTGTTGTTTAGATCAAAAAATGAAGAAGAACTCATTAGAATTATTTTAGATTTACAAAAAAGAGGGATTGATACTTCATCTTTAATATCACAAAAAGATAAAGAGGAATTCTGGGAAGTAGTTACATCTAAATTATTGTTAGAAAGGGAAGACTTAGATAAACTTAAAGAACTTAATCCTTTTGAAGTCTTGCTTAAATGTAAATATGGTTTACCTCTTCCCAATTGGAGTACATTTGTCACTGGTTTGCAAAGCCCAAGTAGTCCTTTTCATATCAGCACCTCACCCTCTGCT
Source organism: Pinus taeda (assembly GCA_000404065.3). NCBI lineage: Eukaryota > Viridiplantae > Streptophyta > Pinopsida > Pinales > Pinaceae > Pinus > Pinus taeda. The sequence continues at coordinate 93,016 of APFE031674406.1, read as the reverse complement.
TCTGCTAGTCCTAGTGGTTTTCAAACACCAAGCAATCCTCCTCATATCTGTTCTGGTCCCTTTGTCCCTTCGGTACTTGTCATCATTGTTCCTCCATTAATCATGGCCGCACCTGCTAGGTATGCTCCACTAACACTCCCTGCTATTTTGCATGACCTTCCTAGCAAATATGCTACAAGAATTCCAACATGGGGTGGTGATGAAGAAATCACAACGGAGGAACATGTAGACAAATTCAATGATTTCGCTGACAGAGAAGAAGTTGATGATGAGGATGTGAAGCTAAGATTATTTGCACAAACTTTTATCAGGGAAGTTAGAAAATGGTTTAAATCCCTCCCAGCTGGAAGCATTCATAATTGGGTAGAATTTGAAGATAGTTTTCTAAGGAAGTGTGGAAATAGAACTAATCTAGTTCAAGCTCTCTCCGAGTACAATAATATTAGAAGGGCACCTGATGAGACCATTCAAAACTTCTCAAAGAGGTTTAACAATGTGTTTAATTTAATCCCAGCTCGCTTAAAACCTCCGGAAGCTTTAGCACAAATGAGATATGCTAAAGCATTTGATTCTGATTTCTCTCTGTTGCTTAGAGAGAGAGACTTTGCTACACTTGCTGATATGTAGAATGATGCAATAAAAGTAGAAGTAAATATGGTTGCTTCTAAAAAATCAAAGATGGGAAAAGCTAAAGTAAAAGAGGAAGAGAAAACTTCCTCTTCAGCTCCAGAAGATAAGATTGATTCAATGATGAAGACCATGGAAAAGTTGATGGATAGGTTGGATCTTGGAAATACCTCTGCTCCTCCTGTGTAGCAGGAGCCTCAATTTAGAAATCCTTAGTTTAGAAGACCTCAAAACTAACAAAGGCCAAGAGAGAATAGGAATCAACAGCTTGATGCTCCAGTGAGACCTCCTTTTCAACAGAACTTGGTTGATGAAGAGGATGAGCCTGAGATTCTTGAAGAATCCATCCATTGTTTTGATGAAGAAATGCTAGCGATTTTCTTGACTAAGGAAGAACATGATGAGTCCAGTTTGACCAAACAAGGAGAGGAGCCTTCAGATTATTTAAAGGGTTATCAACATGCTATCTTTGAAATGCAAAAACAATACAATCTCAGGAATAGAAATGTGCCAATTACTGCAAACAAAATTCAGCCCAAGAAGGATGCCCCAAAGGCTGTTGAAGCCAAGAAGGACACCCAAAAGGCTACTGATGGTAAAAATGATTCTCCGCTTGGTAAAAAGGACATTCAACCTCCATCTCCTACTAAATAAATTGAGAAAATTGTTTTTGTTTTTAACCTTGAAAATGAAATTGCAAAAATCAAAATATCAGTCCCTTTTAGTGAAATTCTAAAGGTAGATAAATATAGAAGTAAGATTGTAGAGATGCTTAATTCACAACCAAGAAGATAATCCTACTATATACTTGGCTCCAAGACTTGAAGATGATCAGAATGAAGAATTTCGTCCTTTCTATGTAAGCATTAGTATTCATGATATGGCCTTACATAATGCTATGTTGGATTCTGGGGCCTCTCATAATCTTATGCCCAAGGTAATCATGGAAAGGTTAGGATTACAGGTAACAAGACCATATAAGGATTTATTCTCTTTTGATTCAAAAAGAGTCCAATGCATTGGTTTAATTAAAGATGTTGTTGTTGGTCTAACACAAATCCCAACAAAGACAATTGTCATGGACATTGTTGTGGCTGACATTCTACCAAAGTTTGGGATGCTGCTGTCAAGATCGTGGGCAGCAAAAATCAAAGGCACAATGCAGATGAACCTTACCTATGCTACCATCCCTATTTTTGGTGAGCAAAGGAGATTGTATCGGGAGACCAAAATGGCCTATATGGTAAGCAGCAAGGACAAACCTCAAAATTTTCCTATTTATTCATCTGATATTGGACTTGGATCAGCCATCCTTTTCAATGAGTCAGTTGATAGTGGATTGGAGGAGATGCTTTCAGAAAATCAACATCCAGAAAATCAGCAAGAAGATGAGAAAGAAACAATGAGATGGTGGTCATTGTACTTTGATGGATCAGCAAGAAAGGAAGGGGCAGGAGCTGGAATTTGGATCACAAGTCCAAGTGATGAAAGTAAGTTTTTCTCTTACAAACTAAAATTTGATTGCACAAATAATATGACTGAATATGAATCTCTAATTTTGGGCTTAGAAGTTTTGTTAAAGTTGAAGGCTAGAAACATTTTTGTTTTTGGGGATTCCGAATTGGTGATTAAACAAGTGGAAGGTGCTTATCAAACAAAGGATGTAAGGATGAGAGCACACATACATTTAGTGTTAGATATGTTGGAAAAGTTTCAAGCATATTCTTTCACTATAAAATTAGAGATAAAAACACCACTGCAGATTCCCTTTCTTTTTCCACCAGCCTATTTGTCATCCCTATTCATTCTTTTGAAAAGTATGAGTTGGAGGTTAATCATCGACCAACTATACTAGACAACATCACTAATTGGCAAGTCTTTGAGGATGATCAACAGGTAAAGAATTTCATTGAATTAAAGGAAGAAATTGAAAGCACTCAAGTGGATCAACAAAATATGTTTGTAGAGTCAAAGGAAAAGTCTGAAGTCTTACAATTAAAAAACAATTCAATACCTAAGGCTCTCATTCCTCTTGAGAAGTTATTTGATCAAAATGATGTGTTCAAAGCTCCAAAAATACAGGCTGATGAGGAGGAAGTAGAGAGCTACAATTTAGGGACTTTAGTTGTACCTAAGATGGTTAAAATATCAAAGTTTCTTAGCTGATATGAAGGCCAAATATGTTGAGATGATGAAAAGGTTTGTTGATGTTTTTGCATGGAGCTATGCTGATTGAAAACAATATGATTCTTCTATTATTCAGCATACTATTCTGATTAAAGAAAATGAGAAACCTTTCAAGCAAAAGTTAAGAAGAATTAATCCTCTTCTCATGCCATTGATTGAAAAGGAAATTAAGAAACCCTTTGATGCTAAAATCATTGTTCCAATTAGATTCTCAAATTGGCTTGCAAATTTGGTTCCAGTTAGGAAGAAGAATGGAGAGATCAGAATTTGTATAGACTTCAGAAATTTGAATAAGGCTTCATTAAAAGATAACTATCCTCTTCCCAGGATGGATTTAATTCTGCAAAATATTGTTGGTTCACAAAGGATGTCTATGCTTGATGGTTTCTCAGGGTACAATCAAATTCTTGTGCATCTGGATGATCAAGAGAAGACAACCTTCACAACACCATGGGGTACGTTCACGTACACCAAGATGCCTTTCGGTCTCATGAACGCAGGGGCCACTTTTCAAAGAGAAATGGATATTGCCTCTGCTGAAGAAAAGGATAAATCAGTGGTTGTTTATGTTTATGACATCACAGTTTTTTCAAAGAGAGAAGAAGTGTCTTTTCTTTCATATCAAGCAAGATATTTGGTCATATTATTTCTGAAGAAGGAATTAGGATTGAACCTAATAGAGTTAGAGCAATTCTAAAGATAGATCTGCCAAGAAGTAGGAAAGAGATCCAATCTTTTCTTGGAAAGGTGAATTTTGTTAGGCGCTTCATTCCCAATGATAGTCAAGAATATAACAAAGATGTTGAAGAAAGGAGTGGACTTTAAGTGGATAGTTGAAGAAAAGAAATCTTTTGAGGAAATTAGGAAGGCACTTACACAAGCACCACTTCTTATCAGCCCAGATTTTACCAAGGAATTTCTTATTTTTACATTTGCTTCTAAAGATACAATTGCTGGAGTTTTGCTGCAAAAAAGGAAATAAAGGTACTGAACAACCTATTTCTTTCTTTAGTAAGACACTAGCAAATTCTGAATTGAAGTACAATATTCTAGAAAAGCAAGCTTACGCCTTGGTGAAAGCCATAAAAGATTTAGAATCTATGTTTTACATTCTCATATTGTCGCTTATGTTCCAAGTGTTGTAATAAAAGATATCTTAACAAAAGCAGATCTAGATGGAAAAAGGGGAAAATGGGTAGAAAAATTACTAGAATATGATATTGACATCAAACCTACCAAATTGGTGAAGGGTCAAGGCTTGGCAAAGCTAATGACTCAGTCAAACCTGGACTGTCTTGACATAAATTTGAATGCAGAAATTTCTGAAATTTCTGAAAATGAGGAGGAATTTGTCCAAATCAATGAGAAGTTCTTGGTTTCAGTATGGTACAAGGATGTGGCTTTTGTGGTACAACATGATAAAGCCCCTACCAATTTAGCAAAGTCCAAAGAACAGTTTGTCAAGCTGAAATCTTTAAGATATTTTGTATATGACCGACATTTGTTTTGGGAAGATGCAGGAGGGATTTTGTTAAACTGTCTCCTTGAAGAAGAAGCTGATAAAGTGATTGAAGAATTTCATAAAGGAGATTGTGGAGGACACTATTATTGGAAAGCTGCTGCAAACAAGATCCTAAGGGTTGGATATTTTTGGCCAACTATGTTCAGAGACATTTACAAAAGGGTAGCTGCATGTCATGAATGTTAAATATTTGAAGGAAAGAGGAAACTTGTGCCTTTGCCTTTGGTTCCTATATATGTTGAAGTGCCTTTCCAGCAATAGGGATTGGATTTTATTGGAGAAATTCATCCTCCTTCATAAGGACAGCATTGCTGGATTCTCACAGCCACAGATTATTTCACCAAATGGATAGAGGCGATTCCAACAAGGCAAGCTAATGATTCAGTGATTATCTCTTTCCTAGAAAATAATATATTGTCTAGATTTGGTTTCCCAATGAAGATTATAACTGATAATGCCCAAGATTTTAAGTCTAAGAAAATGATTAATTTTTGTCACCAATATCACATCACTCTTGGACATTCTACTGCTTATTATCCACAAGGAAATGGCCTTGCTGAATCATCGAACAAAAGCATTACAAGGATCATTAAGAAGGTGCTGGAGGAAAACAAGAGACCTTGGCATTTGAAATTGAAGTAGCGCTGATAGGATTTGTACAAAGAGATCTATTGGAACTTCGCCATATGAATTAGTGTACAGTGTGAAGCTATATTTCCAACATCACTTGGAGTAACTGTAATGAAACTAATTCAAGGACTAGGAGAGGAACCAAATGCTGTACAAAGGAGAATCAATTAGCTGATAGCCCTGCAAGAGAAGAGAAATGAAGTGTATGACAATCATCAACACAGTCATAATAGAATCAAGAATACATTTGATAAAAATATCAAAGAAGTTAGTTTTCAGATCAATGGAAAAGTGCTGAAATGGGAGGCCAGGATCGAAGAAAAGGGTAAGCATGGTAAGTTTGAGAATTTGTGGAAAGGTCCTTATCAGATTGCTGCTTTCCATGGAAACAACACTTACATTCTGCAAGAAATTGATGGAGAATCATATGTTGGAGGACCTGTTAATGGCAGGTTCCTAAAGCATTATCATTGTTGAAATACTATCAGTTTCCCATAACATTGTATATATCTGTTTTATCAGTTTTTCTTTTTTGCTAATAATGAGAAGCTGAAACAGAAGGCTTAAGCTCGAGGTGAAGGCCCAAGAAGCTTAAAGGGGATGCTTGTCAAATTAATTTCTATTTATCATAAGAGGATAAAGCACTGGACCTGCGAGTTCTTAGTGTACCACAAGGGCACACTATCCCAAGTGGAGCCACTATTATCACTTAAGAAAAATTTCTAAATTCTGAGCATCAATTTGATTCCAAAGGATTGATGTTAGTCTTGGTCTAGTCTTTCCATGGTTGTTTTAGAGTCTAAGATCTAGAAGAGAGTTTTGTTGGTATGGTCAAATAGGGTCAACACTCTGTTCTTGCCCATCACTAGTCCCACATCATACATAAATTCCATGTGTCAAACTTGTTTCAAGGTTCTCATGTGCTACGAAATTGTCTAGGAGTTTTCATAGCACAAAACCCAGTCTAGGAGTTTTCATAGTGCAAAATGTTGTGTGTGGAGCATGATTGTTTAGAGGTCTTCGTTTCAGTCGGATGTATACCCCAGGAAGTTTGTACACCCCTCCATGTGGGGGGGTGCGGGGGGGACTTGTCCCCCCGGCGGGGGATCGGGGGGCCGATCCCCCCCGGCTAGGGGGTCCGGGGGCCAGCGGTCCCTAAGCGGGGGCTCGGGGGCAGTGCCCTTGAAGCTAAAACAGATGTAAAATTGCCTTGTAAAAGTATAGTAATTTCTAGTCAATTCCGGGCCGTTCATTAGGCGGATGATCTGACGGTAGAACTTATTGTTTAGTTTAGGGTTTTTTGCCCTAGAAGGCAACCCCTCTCTTTATATGAGGGCATTGTATTTGAGGCTGTGATAGATGTGTATTCTAGATGTGTGAGCGGAAAACAAAGAGGTGAGACTGTGAGAGAAAACAGAGGATATTACAACAGATTTGCTGTAGGTTGTGTCTCTTTATTTTGCTGGATAATAGAAAGGAAGGACTGGCTATTCGGGGTGGACGTAGCCCAAACTGGGTGAACCACGTATATCTATGTCTCTCTTGTTTTATGCGTTTTTTGTGTTTATATTTCTACAATACTTTATGTGTTCCATTGCTCCGCAATATATAATTTTCTAACACAAAACCCAAAATTTGCACTAGTTGCGCTACGAAATTGGGGATTCGTGCAGATCTATGTCAAATCTCATCCAGCTATCAAATCTATCAGAATCCGTTAATCTTACATCATCAATTGCCAGTCCATACACCTTGCCTATCACATTCAACCACTCATTCTCATCATTAGGTTCGTTAGGTGTCTTGGTATGCTCAAGTTTCAAATTTCAAAAAGGAGCCAAGTATTTTCAGTTATGATTATGTTTGGGTTCATGCATGAGAAGCAAATTGATAGACGTTCAATCAGAATTCTTTGAAGATCAAGCGAGGCAACTTTTCTTATCCATTTCAAGCAAGGCACTGATCGAGATTAAGACAGTGCAAGCTTTTTCAATCTTAATTTTGCAGGAATTCCATGGAGGTGTCTACAGAAAGGAAAGATCATAGGCTAGGTAGGTGTCTGAGGAACGAACCTGAAGGCTTAGATATTATCTTGAACAACAATGAAGTTGAACGAGCCTTCAAACAGGTTGGCTATTGGAGATTTTGTGAAAAACTTCAAGGAGGGCATACGCATGTCACCAGAGAATTTGCTTTAAATTTCATAGGATTGAATTCGAAAGTTGGAGTGCTTGAATTACCAATCTCTCCAGAGGTTATATCTGCAGTCATTGAAATTCCAAGAGGATAGGAGAGGTGGTTTAAAAATTTCAAGTTTGATATGACTCCTTGCAAGGAATTCTTGAAGCCAGAATTCATTGACTCAGACTTAAACAAGTCAGTGCCCAGGAGCTTTGTCTAAGATTCATATGCCAATTTACTTACCTGCATATAGAGATACTTCAGTTATGAGGGGAGGTATCATAAGGTGTATTCCTATCACTTCAAGCTTCCACTTCATTTCACTAGAAAGATATCTCTGGATTTGCCTTTCTATTTGTTTCATAGCCTAGGCAAAATGTGTGACAAGGTTTAGTTGAAGAAGGAAGCCTGTGAGACCTCATTGTTTCATCATGGCTTAGTCAAATTGATCGTTTTGCATGAGCTCCAGAAAATAGATAGGGAGTGGTCCATTTTCTTGTTTATGTCTGGTGTCAAGAATGAAATTGGTCTTAGCCCTCAGGCTACGAAGATTTCTTCACCAGCAGTTAGTCATCGTGAAGAAACAAGATCAAGGAGATTTGTGAAATTGAAATCTAGGAAATAGGTAAAGGAGCCCATAAGATGACAAGTAATCCAAGACACACCCCAACAATCACAAAAAAGGAAAGGTCAGATCAAAGAGGGTGTACAAAAGCAATCTACAAGTGAAACAGTCCAAAGAAGAGTAACCAGGAGCTAGCTAGCTAGAGAAAAAGGTAAGACAGTGGTTACTGAGAGAAGCCTAGTTTCGAAAGGAAGCTTGAATGATTTGCTTCAAGCTATTGACATTGAAGAATCTCCTTTGGTTCGAGTAGAATTAATAGAAGCAGGTAAAGGCAAAACTAAAAAAGCCAAAACCTCTAAAAAGCTCAAATTTGATGATTAGGATTCTGAATTTGTTTTTAAGCCAAGAAGACCTGTGACAAGGTGTTCAAAAGTGATACAAGAGGTGCTTCCAGAAGCAAGCGAAACAGGGGAGGTAGAAAAATTTCATGAAGGACCTGTGGTTTCATCAGAAACATCATCACAGCTGCATAAAAACGAAGGAGGTAAGGCAGTTATCTCTCAACGGGAAGAATGTAGTTTTCAAGAGTTGGAAAGGAAACTAAAGCTGGGAAATATTGAAATTGCCAAACTGAGAAAAACTTCAAGGGAACATGCAATCAAAGAAGCTCATTTTAATAAAATGCAGGCTTTGTGGGAAGATAAAACATTTTCAATACCCGAAGTGGTTAGCTGTAATGCTCAATACTTCACCAGGACAGTCCCTGCCATAAAAGAAGTAAGATACATCAGAAAGGGTAATGCAAAGCTGAGAGCTGGAATTCGAATTATGAAGAGGCAAATCGAAGATTTGAAGATATAGCTGAACCAGCCTGAAGGACATTGTCAGCTAAGGAAAACTACAGAGCAAGTAAGGATAAATCCTAAATTTTGATGTAGGTCACCTTTTGAAAAACGATATCAGTTTATTCAGTTTTGAACAACTTCATGGCATATTCTAGAGCCTTTTCAAATGAAAGAAAGCTCAAGGGAGTTAAATTTTGGCCTTAAACTGTGTTTTGGAAATTACACAGTAGTTTCGTAGTGCGCTACGAAACTGCTGTAGCTGCATATTATTATTTGATGGACCAATTTTGAGGGACAAAAGGAAATATTTTTGAAGAGGGCCTTCTGAAAAGGATCACTTACAAGGTGTGAACATCCAGCAAGGGAAAAATAAGTAAAGGAAGGACATCTATGAACTCTAAGCTCTATATTATGAAAGTGCTCATTATTTTGTAGCTAGTATTGTTCATGATGCTTCAGGCAGCATTAAAGAAGTTTTTTGTCTTACCACGTGTATATGGGCAATGTCTTTAGCATATGGAAAACAAGATAATCCAATGCATTTTTATGTAATTAAGAATAACAACAGGGATAATAGACTTCGAAGATCCTTTTGGAGACCAAAAGCAGAAAAACAGGAACAACTTCCTAATTTCCAAGAACAGTAAAAGGATGAGGCATCAAGGGTCAGTAGGGATTTTAAGGCCACCACCAAAGCTAAACTGAAGAAGGCCACTTGTTAGAGAACAAGTTTGGATTGTAATCAATGCTACTACCAACATAATGAGGAGTTATACTCCTAATTGTTCTAGGTCTCTAGAACTGCCAGTTAACAGTTAGTTGCATTTAATAGTTAGTTTTAAGTGTCAATAGGTGTCATAGTAGGAAGAATTCGAATTCCCCTCATCTTGGAGGAGGAATCTAACTTATGTAATGAACTCTATATATGGGAGAAAATCTAATGTATCAAGGGTTGGAAATTTTCAGAGAAACTCTTATATTGTGCTTTATATAAGACTTTGTTTCAATAATATAGTATTTGGCTTTGCTTCTAATCAGAAGGTATTCAATGTTTAGAATGTCTTATATTGTCCTCTTCTCATTATTTACAGTGGTATGAACGTGTGATTACTTAGGAATCACTAATTGTGCTCTAACTTCCTTCATACATTTATAAATTGTGTTGTCCTATATGTTTATGATGTATTCTCCATGTGTTGAATTCTGGATGCCCTGACTTCCATGTAAAGCTAACATTTTTGTCATACTGAATTTTTTTTGACTCCATAAGCCAAATGAATATTTTCTAATTGTGTTTCAACTATTTACACTTCTTCATTTGTTTCATAGAGTTAGCCATCTTATCCATTATCAAAATCTTTAATCTAGTGAGAGAGCCCTCTTAGGTTGAGGAGGCTAAGCCTCATACAAAAGTTGGTTTGAAACAGTTACTCAAGGTCTACCTGATTAGTAGCTTGTCAGGGATAGGTTTCATGATAACAAGGGGCATATTAGGTCCCTATTTTACTAGTGTAATCCCTCCCCATATTGTTATTATTGTGCCCCATAGAAGCCCACTATTTTTATTATTGTGCCCTTTCATTATTATTGTTATGTCGACTCTGATTATATTATGACCCCTTAGACTCCTATATATAGAAAGGAGGTCTTGTCATTTGTATCATCTAAGAATTGTTCATTTGTGTAATGTAAAGGAGGATGCTGCCTCGAAGAGGCCTATTTCTAAGGCATTCATCTATATTTTCTATCTTTTTGTGAGCTGGTTTCATAACAATGAACCTCCATTGATTATGGATACCGAGGAGTTTGCACAGACTCCTACACTGGATGATTTTGTAGTAGAGTATCTAGATAAATTACCCGAAGATATCATACTCAAATGAAAAACCAAAACTTCATGATGAGGAGATGTGGAGTATATCCATGTTGGCTTCAAAGGAATGCATCCAAGAAAAGCTTGATGGATGGAGAAGGAAAAAGTGAGGGAGCAATTTCCTCACTTGCCAATTGACTGAAAAGTCTTTTGGTGGTCCAAAAGATCCTAGTGGGAAGGATTGATCGAGGAGGATCTTGGAGGATTGATCCAAGTATATCTTCAGAAAGGTACCAGTGGCATGGTAAAAGGCTCAAAAGTCAAAGTGGTTGAATCTGGGTAAACTTAGCATCAGATCAAAGTGCTCGTCAGCCCGAATCCAACATAAGAATGACACTCAGATCCAAGTCCAAAAATGGAAGTTAGAGCAAGTCAAAGTTTGAGTTTGACTTGTCCAGGTGGTAGGAGAAGATGACATGGAAAACGTTCTAGTGAATGGGGAGGTGCCAAGTGGCAGACTGCCATTGGGCCCCACATATTGCATATCAGGAAAAACAAAGGTCGTAGGTCAAGAATCAGCCCCAAAAATACCGATTTGTGATTTGCAATTTGCAATAGCACATATCGCAAATCGGGGGGTGGACGAGTGTTGAAGAATCGGCCCCGGTGTAGACATATTGTGATGTGATCGCAATCGCATAAATGCGAGGGTGTTTACGATATGGTTTTGGCTGTGAGCGTCGATTGCAATTTGTGATCGGGCATTGAACGCGATATTTCTATATGTTACATTTCATATTCCGGTCGGGTCTGCGATTACCACAATGTATGGGTCAATGTGTCGATGGTTCAAAGCATCGATTGTGATGTGCAATGGGGACTAACAAATGCAATGTATTATATATTGTTTTCTATAAACCTGTCGAATCCATGTTATCACAGAAAGCCTGTGTCTTGGCTTTGACTGTCCGCCGATAATTTGGAAACATCGATAAACATGCTTCCAAGCCTCATGCACAATTGAAATGGATTTTCCTTATTGTAACAGGGCTCCACTATTACAGTAAGGTTATTGTCATGTATCCTTCTGGCTTGATTCGGCTGCTAACTTGGGTTCTTAAGTTAAAACTGCCTAGGTTTTGAGGGGTTGCCATCATGCTATATATATGATTATTTGTGTCAGAGAAACAAAGAGAAGGAGTCAGCAGAATAGTTTAGAAGGACACACACGCAACAGACCCTAACCCTAGCAGTAGGTCATACCTCCCCTTTAGTAGTAGGGAGGTTCCGTGAGGTTGGAGAAGGTCTAATTATCCAAATTGGGAGTTTGGATAGACGTTTTTGCACAGTTTTTCACTAGGAGTTCAATGGTATTGTCTATTTTTGAAGCTGGGCTCTCCATTCTCTAACCATCTTTCAGATTGGAGGTATAATGGTTGTAATTACTTATTTCTTGTGCTTTTATCTCTTTTATGCCACTAATTGGATGAAGGCCTTCCCACTATTGAGCAGGTCCCAGAGACGTAGTCCAAATTGGACAAACTTTGCAATCAAATCATTGCGTCATGGTTTCTGTATTTTTCTGATTATTTATGCATTGTTTACATGATTTTAAGTTCCATGGTCAATTAACTCTGTTATATGTAATTCTGATGCATTTGTAAGTAAAATATCTTGGATCATTTATCCCCTTTGATTCGCTACTGCTGCTATCACTGATGGAGCTCTTTAGTAGAGCTCATCTCAACTCCTCCTATGAGAATTCAGACCACATCTTGTCCCATTCCAATATCTTGTCTCTACCCAATATACTTTGGAAAAAAATTGCCACTCCTCAGAGACATTGTTAAGTGCCAACCTCACTAGATCTGTTGGTTGAAGCGCTTGCCCAACATCTGCAAGTTGATCTTGAACATCCTAAATCCTGGTTAGTAAGGGATCTATGCCTTCCCCTTTCTACATCGGGATGCATCTCAAATTTTCTTCTACGAACATATTTCATTGTTCGGAACTACCCTGATATAGCGTGGAGAGAGCATCCCACATCTCTTTGCCAATATCTGTTGGGTCGCTATAATACTAGTGATTACCCCAGTACTATTGTAGTTATACCCCTTATTAATTTTTTTGTGCCCCTATTGTCCCCATATTGTTATTATTGTGCCCCATAGAATCCCTCTATTGTTATTTTTGTGGCTTTATATTATTATTGTTAGGTCGCTGGGTTATATTGTGACTCCTTAGACTCCTATATATAGAAAGGAGGTTTTGTCATTTGAATCATCGAAGAATTGTTCATTTATGTAATGTAAAGGAGGTTGCCCCCTCGAAGAGGCTGAATTTCTAAGGCGTTGATCTAT